>PVHP010029785.1:0-22130 GCA_004024765.1 Zapus hudsonius
AAGGGAAACATTTGAACCATAAGAGAGATGGCGGTGCTGATGGGCCACTCTGGCTTCCACGATGCTTGCTGGGCAAATCCTCAAAGCACCTCTCAACAGTGTTCAGACATGCAGAAGGCAGCAAGGTCTCCTACAGAATCTGTACCAATCTCCAACACAGGTGGCTGACTGGACTGTCCCTCACAGTCACAGAGAAGTAAACTGAGGCAGGCTCCCCTGAAGGTTGCATAGAAAATCAACACAGGTTGAGCAAAATACTTTGTCCCATCAGCTTTCTTTGTGCCATGGGGCATCCCAGTCACCCCACTGCTCTTCATAACCCTTGCCTCTAAGTGGAGTGTTAGATTTCCTTGCTCCCCAAAGTCCTTTCTCACAAGGGAGAAAACACATGCTGAGAAGAGCCCCTGTAATGCCTCTCACTTCAGAAAGGAAGCCAGGACTCAGGTCTCTGAGCTCCCCTTCCACTTCCTCAGGTCATCCACACTTGTGTTTTCCCCGCTTTCTTTTTTAAAAAATTTTTATTGTCCATAATGAGTTACATTATTTAGTGGGCAAACAATGAGTTATTATCCCCAGTTCTCCAATGCTCCCCCTCCCCCTTCCCCAACCAGCTGGATATCCTCCTCCATGGGTCGTCTGGATCAGTCCTTGTTTTCCCCACTTTCTGATGACACTTGCATACTTCTTCACTCCCGCTCATGATGTAGAAAGCCTACTCTGTGTCTTGCCGGTGAGAGGTGGAAAGATGGATTTTAAATTACCCAGACTTGGTCTTAGAGCAATTTGGCTGAAATTATCAAATATCCACTACATTTTTCCTTGCTATTCATTTTCACTTTCCCTCTTTCCAAACACAGATCCTGTGTCTAGTGGGACAGAAAGACCTTATCTTTCAATGTCAGAGGTGATATAACAAAAGAATACAGTGAAAATAGAAATGATAAACATATTTTGTTTGTGTTTAATATATTTTTTCAACAGAGGCTTTTTTTAGATACAAGGAAGCTAATACCAAACTGAATTTGACTAGTGCTGCTTACTTTTTAAGGAGTCTTTCTATGTTTTTTTTCCCAAAAGAGTCATCAAATTGCTTGTATTTATTGTGTATAGTGATGAAACACCTGTGGACGTTAACTTAGTAAAGATGTTTAACTTAAGGGCATGGCGCCTGCATCTTCTAGGTCAGATGCACTGCACATGGTGGGTGACCGCCTGGGAACACAAGTAGAAGGGAGACATTACAACTGGCTCTAGGAAGCATGAGGGCTGGGTGAGGCCAAGCTCAGCTTTTATAACACTCCGCATAGAACTACCAAGGGGCTCTCATGAGCACATCCTGCTGGCATGCCTCCAGTGAGCCTCTTTGGTGCCTTGAATCAGATGCCCCTCCAAAACTTATATGTTTTGAATGCTTGATCCCCAGCTGGTGGCATTTTGGGAGATGGAGCTTTCCTAGAGGAGGTGTGTTTCTGGTTGCAGACTTTGGGGTTTTATAGCCAGTTTCTCCTATGCCAGAGTTTGGCTCACTCTCCTGACACTTTGCTACACCTGCTGGGCAAGGCAATGATATCCAGCCTCTGCTTCCCATCTTTGCCCTGCCATCATGAAGTTCCCCCTCCAGAATGTAAACCAAAACAAACCCTTTCCTCCCATCAGCTGCTTTTGGTCAGGAGTTTTGACCCACCAACACAGAGGTAACCAGAACAGCCTCCCACTGGGATCCACTTCTAGAAGGTTCCACCATCTCTCCAACCATATGAACCCTGGCAGGACAAGCCGCATATAAATCATATCAGTCAGGATGCTCTCAGTACTTGTGGGGCATTCATACCATCACTTTCCCAGGCACAAAAAATCCATTGATGTTTAAGTCCCTTTATATAATATGACATACTACTTCTACATAACCTGAGAAATTCTCCCAATACTTTTAAATTATTTGGTTTTTTTTTTTTTTTTGAGACAGGGTTTAATGTGTCCTAGGCTGGCCTATGATATGAAGCTGAGGATGACTTTGAACTTTAGGGCTTACTGCCTCCACCTTCTGAGTCCTGGGATTACAGGCAGGTACCACCATGCCATCTTTATGTAGTGCTGGGGATGGAGTCCGATGCTTTGCACATTTTAGCAAGCACTCTATTAACTGAGCTTCAGCCCCAGCCCAATTTTTATTAAGGTACAAAGTAGTGGGCTTCATTATGGTATTTTTACACATATATCTCATATTTGATTCTCATTTATCCTCCTCCCTCACCACCCTCCCCATCCCTCCATTCCCTCTTGCTGGTCCTTTTCCTCCCCTCTTCTCCCCTGTTGTACTTTGACTCTCTGGATTACTTATGATACCTAACAAAATATGTGGAATGTAAATAACTGTTATGCTGCATTGTCCAGGGAATAACCGTCCCCCCCCCCAAATCACAAGTCTCCAGTGTGTTCGGTACAGATGCATTTTTCCTAATCTTCTCAAGCCGTGATTGGTTGACTCTGCATATGCAGCAGGCTGACTGTATACACATCGTGGGATACTCATGCTTCATTATCAAATGCATCCTTTATGTGGTTATCATTTTGTAATGTGAACAGTTACTATTCACTCCCCTGATATTTGTTAAGACTACATGATATCAACATTCACTTTAGTCACTGAGTCATGCTGTTACATTAGCAGATCTTTGAGTTTGCTCCTCCTAGGGACTGTGAATGAGTATCCTTTGGCCAGTACCTCTGCTGCTGAGCTGAGCTTGTGTTCCATGTCCATGCTACTTGAGGAAACACTGCAGTCATTTGTGAATGACCATGATACTGATGAGCCTTTACAGGCACCCTGGAAGAATAGAAGCCAGAGAACACTAGCTGGTGTGATGCCACTTGGGAGAGGCGTGCCCCAAACCCCTCATCCATTTACCTAATTTGGGTTAATTTAAAAGACTTTAGGGGAAATTACCACTTTTCAAGGAGGGAAAAGTTGATGACAAAAATAGTGAGAAACGAGTGAAAACGCTTCCCAGTGCAAAGCCCACCAAATGCAGCTGGCAAAATAAAATCACTAATAGAGTAGTTGAGCCTTCTTTTGAGTGTGCCTTGACTGTTCCCTTATTTCTCCCTAGTGACCTTGTGGCACAGTGGACCCAATTGTTACCTTCGTTGTACAGAAGAGGAAACTGAGGCAAGCTGAGACTCTTAACCTGGCCCAAAGTCTGACTCAGTTGGCAGGTGTAGAGCTGGAATTTGAACAACAGCGATGCTCTTCTCTCCTCAGCTGTGCTCTCATTTGGGGTGCAAAGGTTAAGATACAGGAACAGTCGATAGTACCACCAAGGAGAAGGAATAAAGGGGAGACCGAGTAAGGCACTCCATTTTTTTAGACCTTCTGACAAGGAAGGAAAAAGCTGAAAGATCCTTTCCCCAACTTGATGGGGTTCAAGTGGCCCTACTCTTGCAGACGACGAGGATGCAGCAGCAAAGGATAGCCTTGAGCATGCGCACCTATGCTCCTTCTCAACACTTACCTATCCGCCAGTCCCCGCCCCTCACACCCACTCAGTCATCTGCCAGGAATTTTAGCCCTGGGCAAACCTTGAGCGGAGCTGCCATCAAACATGGGAAATTATAATGGTTCCTGTCCAACGAAATTTGGCGTGTGGAAGGTGCCTGCAGCTGGTGGTTAACACCACTGCTAAGAGGATCAACTCCTAGTCTGCTGGCTTAAAACAACTATAAAAGGATGGGGTGAGAAGTGCGTGCACATCCTTTTATCCATTCACGTTAGCTAATTAGGATGATTAGGGCTCCAGTTTAATCCCTTTGTGCAGGTGAATATTCTGAAATGGACAACCCTTAAGAGGGCACCCCCAGCTGGCAAAGCCACCTGCAGGAGAGTGCAGGTCGGGTCCACTCTGTCATGAAGTGGAAGAAAATGTGGAAGGAGACTAGGGCACACCAGGGTGCATGGTGTAAAGTGATACCAACACCTCCCAGGCCGCCTCAGGTGGTTGGTGGATTCCTTGAGACCCCGCACTCCTTGCTGGGCTTTGCGCCCTGGAGCTTCCCGAGTGTCACCTACGAGCAGGGCTCCTCACTACGCATCTCTGCCAGGAACTGGCACCACGAAAGGGAGAGCCCCAACCTCGTCATTGTCTAGAAAAACAGAGAATTTATGACGGGATGGAGGGCCAAGGAGAACGAATGTTCTCAGATGGAAAAGCTCATGAAGAGGTGAGAAATCAGAGATCCAGAAAGGGTCTTAAAACAAGATTCATTTTTAGTGTTTCCACCTTCAAGAAGACTCACGCACTACCCATACTCCACAAGACCGAAGCCCCCAGGGAGGGAGAATTAGGAGGCGGCAAGTGGGAGTGGTGGAGGTCCTTGGGGAGGAGGCGTGGGGCTGGGTCCAGGCTGCCGGGAGAAGCGCAGCAGGCCGCGAGAGTCCCTGGCGCAGCCACCCCCCTCCTTCCCTTTGGGCCCGTCTAGCAAATTTCCTCCCTTGTTTCATTTCGAGCCTTCCATACCCCCTCCTCCCCCGATATTTTCGCTTCCTAAAACCATAAAAAAAGAGATCAACTTCCCTAACTTCACGGGGCCCTTTCAGTGACAAATATTGATGCCCAAAGTGTCTGCGCTCTCCCGCCCCCAAACGTCAAGCAAAGAAGCCCGCGAAAGGGGGACATAAAAAGTTAACAATACTGTGAAAATATGTTTGCAGAAAATAGACAATCGTTGGATTAAACGTATTCAAGTATGAAATAATGCCTTTTTGTGTCAAAACTTGGGCGATGGGCGGGTACAAAAGTTCCCTGTGGCAGCGACTTGCTCCCTTTGTGAGCCGTGCGCTTTGGCGTCTCCACTTGGGCGCATTACTCTGAGCCCTCTAAGCGCGATTGTTTCTCCCTTTCTAATGACATTTACCGGATCAAAACATGCTGTTAATTCGATCAGAAGGCTTCACCCTCCCTGACAAAGCCACAATAATTTCTCCTGAAGTTTGTTAAATTGACCAAAATTAGGCAAATGAATAGGGGTCTGTAGGCGCCCCCTCACGCAGGTGACGTCGCATAATGCTCACCAGGGCCAGCTGCATTCCCCCTTTTCTTCTCGGCCCACTCTTCTCAATGTTGCCCCCCAATCCTCCCACCACCCCCCTCACACTCACACTCACAAACACACACACACTCTCTCATACACACGCCTGACAGCCCCTCTTCTCCCCACCACTGGCATTATTAAAATTTAACCCAATGAAACTATTCATACTTTTCAATGGACATTTTCGTATAGGATAATAGGCTACAAATTGAGCCTCTTCCCCCCGCGAAGGGAGAGCCGGAGGGGGGAGAGAAGAAAGCAGGCGACTTGGTCAGGGGGAAGGGGGGAGCGTCGCGTGCCAAAGACCCGCGGGAGGGGCGAGGCCAGGCGGAGCCTCGTGTGCCAGCCGCAGCCCCACACCTGCCGGGATGTCCGGACAAATAAAGCGGTGTAAACAAAAAGGGGGGAGATGGACGTGTCACCAAGTCGTGTGAGAAAAGCCTGGGAACAAACGGGGCGCCTCCGTCTCCAGGAGCTCTCCCTTGAACCCGGCGGAACAGCCTATTAAAGGCTTACTTAATTACTTTAATGACTCTGGACAGGCTTTAAAACGCACTCGGCGCTGGGACGGCGGGCTTGCTGGGATTTGTAAACAGGCAATCGTGTGAGACTCAGCGGCGGGACTAAAGAAGGCGACACTGTTTTGTGAGGGTCTTCGCCCCCCGGTGCCCGCAACCAACCACTGCGCCCCTGAGCTCTGCGCCCCCGGCCTGCTGCTGGCGCTCCCACTGACTGCCTCCCTTTCTCGCCCGGACAGTTGCAATGCAAATATCATTCCCTGGCCGATCACGTCTCCAGTGAAGGGCCACGTGGATTAACAAAGCTGACCTGCCCCCGGCTCGCCCCCCTCGGCTGCTAATTTTTTTTTCTTAACTTCTTTAAAACTGATCTTGAATGCATACATCCTCCACACGCAGATCCCCTAATCCTATGGAATAATTCAACTCCTGAATACACTTGGCGTCCTGGATGACCGCTTTATAAAGCAGCCCCCTCGGACTTGGGAGGCTGGAGTCTACCTGGGGCATTCGAAGAGGCACACGAGGTAGAGCGTGAACAAGTGCCTCACCTCACCACCTCTCCCGAGGGCGCGTACGGCCCAAGATGTCAGACAAGCTCAAGGAACGCAAAGTGAGTCTTTGCGCCCTGGCGGTGGAGGAGTGCGACTCACGAATCCACCACCCCCTCTGGACTGGTGGCAGAGACGTGGCCACCCTGAACTTTGAATGCGGAGAAGTCAAAAGTAGTTTGGAAAGGGGATAGAGCTAGAGAAAGAAGTGTCCTCCAGCCAGCGAAAGCTCATTCCGGGAGGCTAGTGGTCACCTCCCCAAAGCCCGGGCGCTCCAGCTAGCAGGGCGGCTGCAAGAGGCGTGCGCCAGCGGGAGTGAGGGAAGAGCTCCCTTGGCCCTTAGTGTGGCGGGGACTCGGGTCCGTTCCTGGGGGCAAACCTCTGGAGCCCGAAGCCGCGCTTCCAAGATGTAAAAGCCATCCTAAATGTACAAACCTCTGTTCACAGAGAGCGCCAGTTTCTCATAAAGTGATAGAAAAGCGGAGGAGGGACCGGATCAACCGCTGCCTGAACGAATTGGGCAAGACAGTGCCCATGGCCCTGGCGAAACAGGTAACTTTCATAGCAGGAGCCCAGCTCTCTCTCCACGCCCCGCCACTCTCAAGGAGTCTGCGGACGCACGCGGCCAGGGGCGCTGGAGCCGGCCTTTGGTCCCTAGGACCTGCGTGCTGAGCGGCTCCCGCGCAGATTCGCGTGGCCTCCTGATAACCCCGGTGGTGGCCTCAAGAAACCCCTTTCCTTTTCACAGAGTTCCGGGAAGCTGGAGAAGGCTGAGATCCTCGAGATGACTGTTCAGTACCTGAGAGCTCTGCACTCCGCCGATTTCCCTCGGGGAAGGGAAAAAGGTGAGCGTGGGTTCGAGGGAGGCAACCCTGGGCCTAGAGCGTGCGTCACCCAAGGACCTGGGCTGAGGGGCCCAGGCTGGGAGCGCAGGGGGGCTCCTTCGGGAGAACCTCGATTAAGAAATGGTCTCTACCCTAACCTATGGACAGATCCAGTATGCGCACCGAGGAAGTATCCCAGTGGATAGATAGGGGACAGAGAGGAGGGAAACGGGGACACACTCACGAGATTTGCTCATACAATGGATATACTTATTCATAATAAAGATATATAAAAAAGGAAATGGTTTCTAAGGACGTCAGTTCCTGGATTCCTCACGGATGGAATGGGTGTGGTCAGGCTCCCTGGGAAGAGGTCTGGAGCTCCAGACTGCGCCAAGAAGAGCGCGAGCCCGCCTGATTAGGAAGGGGTTAGCTAAAGGGATTTTTCTCCTTTCCTACCCGTCTTTCTGGCCCCTCCAGCAGAGCTTCTGGCGGAGTTTGCCAACTACTTCCACTACGGCTACCACGAGTGCATGAAGAATCTGGTGCACTATCTCACGACCGTGGAGCGGATGGAAACCAAAGACACCAAATATGCGCGCATCCTCGCCTTCTTGCAATCCAAGGCCCGCCTGGGCGCAGAGCCTGCCTTTCCTGCGTTGGGTTCGCTCCCGGAGCCGGATTTCTCCTATCAGTTGCATCCCGCAGGTCCCGAGTTTTCGGGCCACAGCCCCAACGAGGCCACCGTGTTCCCGCAGAGTGCTGCCGCGGGGTCTTTTCCTTGGCCGCATGGCGCGGCCCGCAGCCCAGCGCTGTCCTACCTGCCCAGCGCTCCGGTGCCGCTCCCGGGCCCCTCACAGCAGCACAGCCCTTTCCTGGCGCAGGTGCAGGGCCTGGACCGGCATTACCTCAACCTGATCAGCCACTCTCACCCCAATGCCCTCAACCTGCACACGCCCCAGCACCCCCAGGTGCTCTGACACCCACCCTTCCCATTAGGTTACTTTGTGGGTTTGGTGCTGCACACGAGGAAAGTGTAAATATTGTATAGTTGTAAATACTATGTCAGCAAAAATAAATTGGGTGGGAGAATGCCAAGTGTGAATTAGCCTTCTGAAGGTCTGCCTCTGGCAATAAATGTTGTGTGATAAAGACCCAGGGAGATGGATTCCTTTATTTTCTGTTTATCACAAACCATCCTGGCAAGGTTGCCAGGGGCCAAGGTGATGGCTCACGGTGATTTGGTTGAGGCAGTTGTGGAATTTCAGGGAGAGCGAGCTAAGTGGAAGCTCAAGAAGATATGGGAGGCGTTCCTTGGGGTGGGGGGTCGCAGCTCTGGGGTGCTCAAGGCTGCACCCAGAGCATTTGACTAAAAGAATAGCACTGGCAATGAAGCCGATCTTTAGCTCTCAAATATGCAGATCAAAAGACACTCCCCAAAGTAGCTTTGAGGAAGTTTAGCCAGCACGCAAGTGCGCGTGGTCTGGAACACAGTGAAATCCAGGCTTGCTGGACTAAGATGCTGAGCTGTCTTAGGGGTCAGGGGATCGGACAGTTGCAGGACTCCAGGACTAGAAAGGTGGTCTTCACAGGCTTAGTTGAAATATGCCCTTTCCCAGGGAATCCCCACCATCCATCCCACCACTGGCTGGGCTCTTGGATGGCCCTTTGTTGTTCCTGGGGCATTTTTAAAAAAAGTTTTCACATGTCTTTTTTTTTAAGTTTTATTTATTCATTTTCAAGGAGAGAGAGAGAGAGAGAGAGAGAGAGAGAGAGAGAGAGAGAGAGAAAGAGAACCCAGCTATCACCTTGTGCGTCTGGCCTCTGTGGGTACTGGGGAATTGAAGGGGGGTATTAGGCACAGGAGGCAAACACCTTAACCTCTGAGCCATCATTTTAATTTTTAATTTCTCTCCAATCTGAACATGGGTGAGAAGAACAGCCTTGTCTAGGGATGACTCAAAGCCAACCTTGTAAGGTGTGCGGTTTGGTTTTTACTTTTACTTCCAGAGACCTCTTTGTTCACACAATAGGGATACATTTTAAACATCAGGCCACAAGCTCTTTTTCCTAAGACCTTTGGGACAAAATGTCATTTTACATAAATATGTAAAACAACAAGGTGTCTAATCAGGAAAAAGTGTGGGAATTTCATTATTTTCCATCATTCATATTTTCCGTGAACTTTTGTGTCTGCTAGCACAATTTTCAGTAGTCCTGTTTCTCTGTCTCCAGAGGCCATTTAGTGAGGGAGGGTGAGGTGACTTTTTCTCTCCATTTACCACAGGACAGTAAATTAACTTATTCCCTTTCTCAGACAGGGTTTAAGAGAACCTCTGACCTACACTATTTACCAAGGTCATGGAATGGGCTGACCTGCAATTTGTAAACCTTCAAACTTCATTACACAGAGACAGACAACCAAACAAAACCTTTCATTATATTGTCCATAAAAAACCAAAATGTTTCATGTATATATGCTTTTTGACAAATCTATAAATTTTCGTAAAGGTCTTGCATGCAAGAGGGTCTTGAAATAACTTACCTATACTACATAAACTACTGTCTCCTTTACGAAGGGATGAGAGTTGGACATGGGCATGAGTGGGAAACCAGCCATCTTCCACTGAAGGGATAACAAGCAGAATGTGGATCCAGATGAGATAAAGACAAATTATGCAGAGAATGGGTGGTGGCCATTATTGGAACACATGTCTTACACCCGTTTTCATCGGTGCTGGGTACAGAATACGAGGAAAGCTTTTCAAAGTTTTGTCTTGTTGTTCCCCCCTCCTCTGAGCATTAAGCCATTCTGAATTCTCTTTGGCAGTGAAGCCGGAAAGATATAGTGTTACCCTGGAAATATAAATTATTAATATATTCAGCATTTTTTGTCACTTCTCAACTGTTAACCAAATTAGACAAAACTTTCCTTTGCTAAGTAGATTTTCTCTTTAGGATTAGCTTTGGGAATGCATAGGGCCACCACTGCAAAAAAGAAAAAAAAAACCCTTGGTCATTTACATATAATTTTGCAAACTTCCACTGGCCCATGACAGTCTTTGTACCGAAAATGTTGGTGTTCCTGATTTTTTTTTTCTTTCTCATTTAACTGTGAAGGATAAAACCCTGCTTTGGATTTACAATGACTTTAGGATAAAAGTCACCCTCCCCTTTCTCTTGGTGAGTGTGTGTGTGTGTGTGTGTGTGTGTGTGTGTGTGTGTGTGTGTGTGTGTCTTGTGTCTTTTTCTGAAACTTTCATCCAAAGTCCCAATTCTTTAGGCTTGGCCAAAAGTCAAACTTGGAATATTTTGACTTTACAAAAGATTAAAAATGTCACTACAAAATGGAATTGATTCAAATGGCATTGTGACTTTAATGTGTTCTTCCTGCATTTGCTGACTCTTTCCAGCCTCCATGCTCAAGCCCCCCACCCCCACTCTGTCCCTCTTCTGTCTGAGTCTCTTAGGCCCAATCCCTCCACTCTTTCTGTAAGTAAGTTGTATAGTAAAGGTTTCCAAGAGGGGCCCAACAAAACCCAGAAATAACAAAAAACAAAACCCAGTGGGTTTGGCTAGAGGTAAGGCCATTGTGATGCCTCTGAAAGGGGAAACCTCTTGTTCCTTGGCTTTCATCCTTGAGTGGGCAAGAATAAAAATAATCATCCCCATGAAATCAAAGGTTTTCTCCAGGGGCTTGAGGAATAAAGCTCATGGCTGGTGCTTTGGGCTGGTCCCCTTTGCTCTGTAGGGCTCCAAGGAGTGGATTCCAGGAACTCCAGCCACCCTGTGGTAATACAGAGCTCACTTGTGCTCCCAAGCGTTATTGAAGAAAGATAGCCCCGTGTATAACAGGGGCCCCTCAAGTCTGGGCTGCTAGACACCAGGAGAAGAAAGTGGAGGAGCTGCCCTCCAAAGCAGGGAATTCTTAGGAAATGGTAGTGGGTCTGCATGGGATCTACATGCCAAGAAAATGAGGATGTCTGGTAGGAGCTCAATCAGTATTTGTGGAATGACTGAGTGAGCAGTCTGACAGTGCTGTCTTTTAGGGTCAGATCTTCTCAGATTTCTTGCTTCTGTCCTAAGTCCTTTCCTATGTCATCAGAGAGAAGACAGTAATGGTACAATCACCAAGAGATAGGCAGCTATGATCTATGAACATCCTAAAGACATTGACAAAGGGCAATTGCTCTCTCTTTGCCTTGAAAGTTCATCTGTGGTCTGGCAGCCAGAGACAATACCCAGCTTTCTTGGTTAAAATGATTGTCTCTTCTCACAGGTCCAGCTAAATGCAGACCCCAAATCCAGGCCTCAGATTCACGACTATCCTGATGGGGTTCTGCTCTTTGATGGGGAATAGTTACAAGGCTGAGACAAAGCAGAGTTGGCCCACTCTTCTGCTTCATTAATTATTCAGAGTGTAACTTTGAATTTGATTTGTGAGCGGTTGATTATTGCAATATCTTATGTTTACCTGTGGCTGCATCTTGCTTGGCTGGTTGATTTTTTTAGCTTGTAAGATCCACACTGATTGTTCAGACTGCAAATAACTTTTCTCCCCCTGTGGCTCCTATAGTGTTTTCCATCACTATGACAGGTAGCTGCAGGGACATGGCTTTCATATCAGTTCCAGCTTGATTTTGCAATATCCTCAAAAATAGGGTCCAATCATCTAGCATTTGGTGGATAATCAAGCACTTTGGCAATGGCCAGCATTATTCTGGGGGCCTCCTGGGTTTCTCTGACCAATCTCTCTCTCTCTCTCTCTCTTCCTCCCTCCCTCTCCCTCTCTCTCTCTCTCTCTATTGTGTGTGTGTGTGTGTTGACCCATCTCCAGCACTGAGATTTACCTGCAACAAACTATGGTTTAGAGAAAAGCTTTCTCCACACTAGCAGGACACTGCTACCCAAACCATTTCTCTCTCTCTCTCTCTCTCTCTCTCTCTCTCTCTCTCTCTCTCTCTCTCTCACACACACACACACACACACACACACACACACACACACACACAGTTATATCTTTTATCTAACACATAAGTAGGTTTCTATTCATACTATCTTTAGTTTTGTGCATCCTTCCCCTTTCCCCTGACCAACCTTAGACCTTTATATCCCCTGTATTCTGACTCTCCACTTGCTTTCCAACTGTCTTTTCTCCTAGTCCCTCCTGCCTTCTCCTCTCTCCAGGCTTTGTTTTAGCTTCCTGACCAATACAACTGATGCTTACTACAACTTAAAAACAGAATTATTCAAAGCTAGGGTCTGCATATGTGAGAGAAGCTGGAGCATTTGTCTTTCTCAGCTTGGGTTATGTCATGGTTTGATTCAGGTGTCCCCCACAAATGAATGTGTTCTGAATGATCACTCCTCAGCTGATGACAGTCGGTGTATTAGAACCTTGCTGGAGCTGTGATATTATGGGCTTATGGGGTTATAAACCAGCTTTCCCTTGCCAGTGTTTGACACACCTTCCTGCTGCAGTACTGTGGTGGAGGTGATATCCACCTCCATTTTTCCTGCCATCATGGAGCTTCCCCTAGAGCCTGTAAGCCAAAATTCCTCCACAAACAGCTTTGGTTGGGTTCTTTTCTATGCAGCAGCAAGAAAGTTGACTACAACAGGTTTCTTCAGTATAATTACTTCCCGATCCATCCATTTTCCTGTCAATTTCACAATCTCATTTTTATAATGAATTTAATATTAAAAATAGCACAGACCACATATTCAATAGAATTCTGCCTAGTTTTATGATTTAGATATAGAAATAGCAGTGAACTTCCTCTATCTAATAATTAGTATATACATTAAAACTAAATATTACATTTAATTGTGAAATGTTGTTCACTTTTACTATGCATTAGAAAAAAAGATATTGCATATAAAACCAAATTCAATAAAACAGAATGATGCATTAGCATTATTTTGAAATGAAATGTCACCCTTACACTCTCCTTATACAATCTCATTTTTCTTTACCACTGAGTAGAATTCCATTGTGTATATGTATCACATCTTCATTATCCATTCATTAATTGATGGGCATTGCTGCTTCCATTTCCTAGCTATTGTGAATAGAGCAGCTGAGCAAGTGTTTCTGTAGTAAAGAGTAGAGTCTCTGGGGTCTATATCTAGGACTGGAAAATCTGGGTCATACGGTATATCTATTTTTAGTCATTTGAGAAGCCTCCATACTGATCTGCACAGTTTCTATACCAGTTTGCAATCCCACCAATAGTGAATAAGGGCTCCTCTTTCCCCACATGGTCACTACCATTTGTTATTTGATTTTCTGATGATAGCAAAAACTCTATTGAGAATTTTTTATTTTAGTTCATTAGGGTATTGGTCTATAATATTCTTTTGTTGTTGTGTCTCTGGTTTGAGTATAATGTAATGCTGGTGTCATAGAAGGAATCAGAGATCATTCCTGCCTTTTCAATTTTATGAAATAACTTGAGAAGCAGTGGTTTCAATTCTACTATATAAAGGTGTGGTAGAACTCAGCATGAATTTGTCTGAGCCTGGACCTTTTTTGGATAAGAGTTTTTAAATTACTGCTTCAGGCTTGTTACTTGATATAGCTTTATTTGTATCTTTTCTGTTGTTATTAATTTCTAGCTTTGTGGTCAGATGTAATACAAAGAGTTATTTCAATTTTCCTGAATTTGTGGAGCCTTGCTTTGTGTCCTAATATATACTCTATTTTAGAGAAAGTTCCATGAGCTGCTGAGATGAATGCGTGTTCTGTAGAATTTGAATGAAATGTTCTGTAGATGTCTGTTAAATGCATTTTCTCTGTGGTGTCATTTATCTCCTTTGTCTATTTTCTGTTTAAATGGCCTGTCTATAGGCAATAGTGAGGTATGGAAGCTATTATTTACTATTATTGTGTTAGGATTTATGTCTGACTTTATTTCTAGCAGATCTTGCTTTATAAAATCCAGTGTACCTGTGTTTGGTGCATATATGTTTAGGATTGCAATATCCTCTTGGTGAATTGTTTCCTTGATGAGTATGAAGTGGTCTTTCTCTCTTTTAATTACTTTTGGTTCAAAGTACATTTTGTCATATATTAGTATAGCCACACCTGCTTCTTTCCTGCTTACATTTGCTTGGATTATCTTTTTCCATCCTCTCACCCTAAGGTGGTGTCTGTGTTTAATGATCAGGTAGGTTACTTAAAGACAGCAAATGTATGGATCCTGTTTTTTTTTATCTTTTTAATATACAGGAGAGAGAGAGAGAGAGAGAGAGAGAGAGAGAGAGAGAGAGAGAGAGAGAGAAGGAATATGGGTGCACCAGGGACTCCTGCCACTGCAAACAAATTTCTGATGCATCCACCACTTTGTGCATTTGGTTTTACATAGGTACTGGTGAATCAAACCTGGGCTTTGCAAGCAAGTGCCATTAGTCACGGAGTCATCTCTCCAGCCGCTGGATCCTGTTTTCTGGTCCAGTATGTTAATCTGTTTCTTTGATTGGGGAGTAGAATTCATTGACATTTAGATTTAGAGTTATTCTTGAAAGGTATGAGTTAATCCCTGCCATGTTGATATTTTTGTGGAGTTTTGTGTTTTCTTAATGTTCATTTACTTTAACAAGTATTCTTACTATTATTATTATTATTTACCCTCCTGTAGCCTCTTGAATATGTTTTATTTTTGTCTTCATTATGAACTACCCCATCCAGTATTCTCTATAGGGCTGACTTCGTGATTTTATGTTCATATAGTTGGCTTTTATGATGGTAAGCTTTCCTTTCTCTCTTTTTTTCTGGATATAATAGTTTGGGTTGATACTCATGGTCTTTGAGCATTAAAAATACTCCATTCCAATAGAATGTTATTCTAATGGGCTTACCTTGATAAGTGACAAGTTATTTCTCTCTTGCTAGTTTTATTACTCTTTCTTGAGTGTGTGTGTGTGTGTGTGTGTGTGTGTGTGTGTGTGTGTGTGTGTGTGGTTTAACTATAGTATGACATGGGTATATACTATAGTTGTTTTTTTTTTTCTGGCTCTGACATTCTGTGTGTCTCTTGTATATGGATGGACTTCTTTTTCATAAGACTTGGGAAATTTTCTTCTGAAACTTTGATCAAAATATTTCCTATGCCACTGACTTGATGTTCTTCTCCATGTATGGCCACAATGCAAGCATTTGGTCTTTCTAAGGTGTCCCACATCTCTCTCATGTGCTGTTCAAATGTTTATTTTTTGTTTCTTTATCATTGATTTTGGCTCCTGATCTATTTCTTCTGCCTGGTCTTAAGTTTCTGATATTAAATTCTGCAAATGATCTATTCTATTAGCATGGTTTTCCTGAAGCTTTTTAATTAAGTTATTTCATTTTTTTCATTTCTGTTTGGTTTTTCTTCAGTGTCTATTTATTTGAGTTTCATTCTCGTTCTTTGATTTGACTTTCTCATTACCTTTAGGTGATTGTGTTTTCTTGGAATTCATTCAGGTATTTGTGTCCTCTTTGAATTCATTCATTCATCTATTGAGTTCTTTCAGTTGATTCTCTTTCATTTCATTCTGGCATTTGTTCATGGAAGACACAGGATAGGCTGGGGAAATGGGCTGTTCCAATAACAGACATGTGTCTTCTGGACCACAAACTTACTGGTCCTGGGCCTAGACTGCTCCAGGTGGTCTACTCAAGCTGGGGGCAGGGGTCTTTGCTGAGTGGCTTGGTCCTTCTACTCCAGGTAAATGGCCTACATGCATTTCCTTCCCTTTCTTAAATTGTTTCTGTCAAGCACTGTGGTCACAGAGATGCAAAAGTGACAAATGCAGTTGCTGCTATGACAATTAATAGGTTAGTACACTTAAAGTATTCTCAACAGCACTGAAGACACAGGGTAAAGTTTGTTCTATGTGTATGTGGTGTGCATATATGTGTATGAGTGTGCTTGTGGGCACATGTGTGTGCAAGTGTGGAGGCCGGAGGCTGACATCAGGTGACCTCAAGAGATCATTCTCCTCTTTATTTTATTGAGGCAGGGTCTCTTATTCAGCTAGTCTATCTGGCCAACTTGCCTTGGGGATTTCCTGTCTCTGAATCCAATGCTCTAGAATTATGGGCAAGCCTCCAGGCCCACCCAGCATTTACAAGGGTACTGAGGATCCAAACTCCAGTCCTTATACTTTCATATCAAGCACTTCACGGACCGAAACATTTCCTCGGCCTCAATACTTATTTTTAACTGACACATAGTAATTATATACATTTATGTGGTACCATGTGACATTTGAATACAGGTGTGCAATGTATAATGATCAGATTAGGGTAAGTGGCATATCTATCATCTCAGAGGCTCATTGTGGGGAGCATCCTCACTCCTTGCTACTATTTTATCTACCACAGTAAGTGTGCCATGGAAGCATTGTAAGTTATTCATCTGATCTAACCGTAGCCCTGTACCTGTGTGGTCTTTTTCCTGTTATTCTCCCCTTCCCCCTTTCCAGCCTCTGGTAATCACCAATCTGGTCTCTACATCTGAGATCAAGTTCTTGAGTTCCAGATAGCTCTCACCCTTTTGTTTGTTTGTTTTAAATATTTTTATTTACTTGAGAGAGAGAGAGAGAGAGAGAGAGAGAGAGAGAGAGAGAGAGAGAGAGAGAGAGAGAGAAAGGGGGAGGGAGCATGGCTGGACCAGGCTGTCCTGGAACTCACTATGTAGTTCAGGCTAGCCTTGAACTCATGGTAATTTTCATACTTCAGACTTCTGAATGCTTGGATTACAGGCACGTACCACTATGCTCAGCTCACCTACCTTTTATTACAGAAGCTTGTCCTTACAATATGGTAGAAGAGGTCCTCTATTGCATTCCCACATTCTTGCTGCAATTTCAAAACTGAATGTCTACTAGCATACCAATCTTGACCACTGAAATTTATGTTTTCAATCACAGGTGAGATCAACTGATTCAATATTTCTTCTTAGTGTGTGGATGTAATGCTCTCTCTCTCTCTCTCTCTCTCTCCATCTGTGTGTGTGTGTGTGTGTGAGAGAGAGAGAGAGAGAGAGAGAGAGAGAGAGAGAGAGGTGTACCCATGTGCGCATGTGCACAGGCCAGAGGAGACCATCCGGTGTCTTCCTGTATTGTCCTTTCCACCTTACTTCTTTGAGACAGTTTCTTACTGATCCTAGAGGTTATCATATTTAGCTTTAGCGGGCTGTGATACTCCTCCCGTCTCCACTCTCCTCAGCACTTGGGTCACAGTTATGTTCAGCAATGCCTGCTTTTTACGTGGGTGCTGTGGAACCACACTCTGGTCTTTGTGCTTGCACAGTTACCTCCTTTTTCTACTGAGATATCTCACCAGCCCTTAATTCAATATTTTTCAAGTACAACTTTTGTGGCAGCTTCAGACTCTTCCCAATGTGCCCACCATGTTTTTATTCATTTGTTTCCTCTTTTCCCTATCCCCACTAGTGACTTCAGGGCCTGGCCTGAGGATTACCCAGGACATAGCTAACAATCTTGCTAACAAGCTCCCTCTCCTTGTTTCAGTCCTCCTTCTCCTGAACTTCCTGATAATTGGCACTAATTTCTGACTCCCTAGTATTTGTGGCACTTTACAACATAAAAGGCAACTAGTAAAGAAAAATACTTGCTTTTGAGTGTAGCCATGGAGAAAATGCATCCAGCTCATCCTGCACTTATGGTATATTGTGATCTATGCAGAGCCATAATTCATGTATCCAAGTGTATGCACATACGTTTTTATATGTGTATCTGCAGTTGGGAGGAACTTTGATTTCCTACTCCTCTGCTTCCATGTGGAAGAATATAATTAGTGCAATGGCTCTGAACATCTCTCAGCATTCTTCAGAATCCTCAGTTATCTTGTGAGAGTGTTTGGAACAAGGACCCAGCAGGTTTGACTTAGCTCTCTTCCCTTAAGGTATCAGCTCATGGGAACCAAGCAAGATGGGTTATGGTCTCAGCTCTTCCTGTGCTTTTGATGAATAAGTTTATTTTCGAAGTGAATTGCTATCAGCTCAATGTCTCTGTACATTGAAGTTACATCCCCCAGCGAGTCACCAAATAGATGTTTTTATTTCTACTTGACACCTATATCTATAAACTCAACTGGTTCTTAGCAAGGCGAGAACCAAAAAAAAAAAAAGTGCTTTATTGGGCCACCTTAAACCTCAGAACCTTTTTATGTGTACAGTTAAGAATGGAGATGCGCAATATACTTACACTGCTCTTTGGATATCTATGGCTGGAATTCCAGATCTGCCCCCAGAAACACCTTAGGGCTGGAGGCTATGATCCGCCCAAGATGACACCTCCTCCAGCCAGGCAGCTGGAGAAAAGCTTTTAATAAACTTCTGAATCCATTGGAGGACATCCATTCAAATTACCACAATAAGGAAGGAAGGAAGGAAGGAAGGAAGGAAGGAAGGAAGGAAGGAAGGAAGGAAGGAAGGAAGGAAGGAAAGAAGACAGTTTATGGTGAGTGGGCCCTGAAAGTAAAGAGCAAGGAATTGAGAGAGGAAAGAAAAAGTGCGGAGAGCTCTTGCAATGTGGAGGGCATGATGGGCAGAGAGCCCACGAGGGAGCAGGGAAGACGGGAGACTCACCAGAACCTGGACGTTCAGGAGTGACGAACAGACAGCCAAGAGACATTGGCCCCCTGATAAGGGTCTATTTATGACCTTATTGTAATGGGCTACCCCTTCATGTTCAGATGAGCCAAAGTGAGGGCTGACTGATCTGGTCTAGGGGCTGGGTTTAACCAAGCACAATGTCTAGGAAAGGAGACTTCCCTCCCAGGGATGGACTCAGGTTGTTCATGAAAAACAGGTCTAGGGAACTCCTTTAGGCAAGAGATAAGGAGAAGCCAGATTCTTCTCTGGCAAAGTGGAGAGTGCAAGGAAATGTCCACAGACATTCCTGCTTTCTACTTTCATGGATCGGTCACTCTAACTACCTCAGCGCAGTGCTAGTAACATGGGCTACAGGGATTTGAACTCAGGTTCCCCATTCTTTTAAGAAAAGCACGTCAATATTAGAGTTGTCTCTAGAGCCCTTATGTCTACAATTATTAAAACAATCTTAGTTTTAATCTTAGGGTTGTTTCCTTAGTAGAAAAGAATATCAGTGAGATGGCATTTTCAATATTTCCTAATTTATATTGTTTTGTATTATATTATATCATATTGTGTTGTGTGCTATATTATATTACATTACATTTTGGAAAGTCCAGAGAATGTTAATATAATCATCAGATGACAGGCATTTTGGAGACAGTAATTCCCAAGAAGCATAACATGATTCTCTGTAAGAAGGACAGTCCCTAAGTAATAAAATACAAGGTATGGAGAAGAGAATATGAAGGATTTATGGTGTATCCAATGGTGGGTTTTTTTTTTTTTTTGCACCAAAGTTTTGCTGTGTTTTTCAAGTTACCTAAAAGATCATTCTATAAAAATCTCTCTTAAGAAAGCAAGGAACCAGTCCAAAAACAAGACAAAATTCTGTCAAGCTCTTGAATGACCTCCCCAGGCCTGAGGCAAAACCCTGTTGCTGAAGAAACCACAGAATGCCATCGATCAGCATCGAGAGACCCTTCAAGGTCCGGAATGGTATCCGACCCCCAGATGGTAGTTAGTGCAGTGCTGGAAGGCACTGCACAAGCTGCCAGGGGAAGCTGATCAACGACCCTGGAGTAAACAGAGACCACTGGCATGAAACACAGACTACAGCCATGAGTAGGCTAACCACACCTCCTACTGGGAGCAAACCAAGAAAGAAGCACTAGTGCAATGGAGGAGTCTGGGCCTGCAGGAGACAATCAACAGCTTTTAAATTTGGCCAAATATTCCACTCAGTGAGGGGAAGCCCGTGACTGGAACTGGGGAATCAGTACTCTTGGGCTCCCAAGAAAAGATGCACTATGGGACCGATTGACTGGGAGGCTAATAAACATAGAATCTAGGTAATCCAGAATTGTGTATATTTGTTAACCTAGACTGATCTCACTCTCTGATGGAGATTGTATTTGTATTTTTCAGGATGCAGCGAGAGAGTTGTGGCCCATCTAACCCTACCAACCGACTGTAGGCCAATAGCTGAGATTCTCGCAAGAGATGAGCCACCACAGTCATATCGTGGAGGATCCATATGGAGCCCCGCAGAGAATGACAGGATAAACAAGGGACCCACAGCCACAGCCATTCAATCAACACAGGATAAGCCAGGGTGACAGAAACCAACAATTTTTTTATCTTAAATATATATTTATTGTCCATAATGTGTTACATTATTCATTCAGTGGGCAAACAATAAGCTGTTATCCCCAATTCCCCAATGCCCCCCTCTCCATCCCCAATCAGCTGGATATCCTCCTCTGTGTACCATCTGGATCAGTCCTTGTGGCAGGGGGCCCTGGATAGCCTAGTACTCAGCCCGGACCTCCTGGCTCAAGTGTGTTGTTGCTGAAGGGTGCCATGCCTCTGGATAGTCTCCCCCCTCACGGCTCTTATAATCTTTCTGCCCCCTCTTCCACATAGTTCCCTGAGTCGTGGTGGATGAGTATTAAGGCTGCTTTAAGATTGTGAGTTTAGGGGTCTTTGTGTCGAAACCAACAATTGATTGGGATGGGGAAGGGGGGCATTGGGGAATTGTGGATAACAACTCATTGTTTGCCCACTAAATAATGTAACTCATTATGGACAATAAATATATATTAAAAAAAAAGAAAGCAAGGAACCAGAATAACACGACATTGAATCTCTCTTCAGCAGAGCTGTGCTTATATGCGTATGTTTGCTGTTATATCAAACCTTCACACATAACATTGTGTCAGCCATTTTTCCCTTACTATAGCAAATACCTGAGAAGATCAATGTATAAAAACAAAAGGTTTATTCTGGCTCACAGTTTGGAAGGTTTCAGCCAGGATACCTTTTGGTTGCTTTTCTGTGTGTGCTGGCATATCACGTTGGGAGTGTGTGGAAAAAACAGATTTCCAAACGTGAAAACAAATGAGAAATAGAATCTATTGAAATGGAATCAACTCAAAAATATACCTTATTTGAGGGATATCCCATAAATAAAGTAAGTCTTTCTAAGAAGGAAAAAGAAACTGGATCTAAATAATTAAATCTTCTCCCTCCCCTAATAGTTCTGTTTCCCCAAAAATGTTTGCAGTCACCTGTGATGCTGAGCTATGCTATGACTGTGTGTGATCATTTCTCTTACTGGAAAGTTACCCCTACCATCCATACGTTTCATGATCCTATCATCCACCCTCATCACCATCCTACCATCCATCCTCCTCACCATCCTCACGAATACTACCATCCATCCTCCTCATGATCCTAACATCCATCTTCCTCACCATCCTAAAATCCATCCATCCTCACCATCTGTGATGGTTAGGTTTTGTTGTCAACTTGGATCTTTTTAATTATTTTGGGTGGGTCTCTGAGGATGTTCACAGGAAGGCAACCTCTCAGTAGGAGGCAGGATGTAAGGAAGCTTAAAGGAGCTAGAAGTAAACACCTTTCCTGTGTGGGCAGTGCAGGAAGGAAATTCCAGAGACTCAGAAAGCTATTAAGTCTGGGTTAGGGTTGCAAGACCCCACCCTAAGCCTATATAAAGGAGAAGAAATTCTCCCCTTGCTCTCCTGCCTTTTTGCTATTGTGTGTGTGGTTTTGGTGATAGGTTTCTCTCTCTGCTTGGACCTGTGAAAGAGGGCCAGCCTCTTTCGCTGTTACAGAACTTCCCCTCAATCTGTAGTTTCAATAAATACTTTCCTCCCCCAAATTGTGCCTGGTTTGAAGATTCATTCCAGTGGGTGTGGCTGACTATGACACCATCCTACCACCCATCCTCCTCACCATCCTATCTTCCATCCTCCCTGCCATCCTACCATTCTTCCTCCACACCATGCTATCATCCATCCTCACCATCCTACCATCCATCCCTCTCACCATTCTGCCTACATCCTTACCACCTTACCAACCATCCTTCTCAGCCTCCTACCACCCATCCTCCTTACCATCCTACCATCCATCCTCCTTGCCAGCCTTAAATATTCAAATCTCCTAAATGTAGCACACAGTTTGGCACAGTGTATGAGGCTCAGGAGTGGTTTATAAAAGATAAATATACTCAGAGTAGCTTCA
>PVHP010029786.1:0-22079 GCA_004024765.1 Zapus hudsonius
TCTCTGTTGAGATCAGTGCCCCATTTTGTGAGGGGGCATTTTGGGTTTTTGTTATCAATATTTTTTAGTTCTCTGTAGGTTTTGGAAATTAGTCCTCTGTCTGAGTTGTAGCTGGTGAAAATCATTTCCCAGTTTGAAGGGGGTCTATTGGCTCTGAGTATGGTCTGTTTGTCTGTACAGAAGCTTCTGAGCCTGATCATGTCCCATTGGTTAAGTGTTTGTTGGCTTTATCCCAGAGATGCAGAGATGGTTCAACATACGCAAGTCGATAAATGTCATACATCACATTAATCGGCTCAAACACAAAAATCACATGGTTATCTCAATAGATGCAGAGAAGGCTTTTGACAAAATTCAACACCTCTTCATGTTCAAAGCTCTAGAAAGAATAGGCATAGATGGCCTATTCCTCAACTTAATAAAGACAATATAAAAAACTCCTAAAGCACATATCACACTCAATGGGGAACGACTCAAGGAGTTCCCACTCAATTCAGGAACAAGGCAAGGCTGCCCACTCTCACCACTGCTCTTCAACATAGTGCTTGAAGTTCTAGCCCAAGCGATTAGAAAAGAGAAGGGCATAAAAGGGATACAAATAGGAAAGGAAGAAATCAAACTATCCCTCTTTGCAGATGACATGATCCTTTATATATCAGACCCCAAGAATAGTATCAGTAACCTCTTGAAGGTGATTAATGCCTTCAGCAACGTGGCAGGATACAAAATCAACACACAAAAATCAGTAGCCTTCCTATACACAGAAGGCAAGCAGACAGAAAAAGACATCAGAGAGACTGTACCATTTTCTATAGCCTCAAAGAAAATCAAATACCTTGGAATATCACTAACCAAGGCTGTAAAGGACTTATATAAGGAAAATATTGAAACACTCAAGAAGGAAATAGAGGAGGATGTGAGAAGATGGAAAGATATTGCATGCTCATGGATAGGGAGAATCAATATAGTGAAAATGGCAATCCTGCCAAAAGCGATTTACAGATTCAACACTATGCCGATAAAAATCCCAGCCTCGTTCTTCACAGACATAGAAAAAATAATCTCTAAATTTATTTGGAAGGGCAAAAGACCTTGGATAGCCAAAACTATTCTAAGTAAAAAATCCTACTCAGGAGGTATCACCATACCTGACTTCAAAACATACTACAAAGCCATAGTAACAAAAACAGTATGGTACTGGCATAAAAACAGAAAGACGGATCAATGGAACAGAATTGAAGACCCAGCTTTAAATGGAAGTAACTTCAGTTATTTGGTCTTTGACAAGGGGGCCAACAATGTATGCTGGGCCAAAGATAGCATCTTCAACAAATGGTGGTGGAGGAATTGGATAAACTTGTGTAAAAAAAATGAAAATAGACCCACTCCTTTCACCTTGTACAAAAATCAACTCCAAATGGATCAGAGACCTTAATATAAATCCGGTAACCGTGAACACCCTGGAAGAATAAATAGGAGGAACTCTACAAGAAATAGGAGTGGGAAAAATTTTCCTGAGCAAATCTCCAACGGCCCAGGAAATACAACAAACACTTAACCAATGGCTGTGTTTTAAGTCTACTTTAGTATTGAGCTCTCAGCAGCTTCTGGATTTTTGCTTTGGTATCTTTTGAGTGTCCTCAGTGTCTGCTATCATTGCCCTAGTGTGGTTGTCAGGCTAATAGTGGGAGCAGCACTCTTGCTTAAATTGTCAATTTCTCTGTGATTTCACCTGGACCCTGGCTGATTTGGGAGAGGTGGCTCATCTCATGATAGGGATTCAGCTCTTTTCTTGTCAGTTGATAATTTTTGTTGTCACTGCTTTCCACTGACTTCTGTAAAAGAGCAATAGATTCTCCAACAGGGAGTTAGAGCAGCATTTGTATTACACATAGTTAATCAGGAGAGATTTTAATGAGTGTAATCTCTGTTTTGGTCAAAGACTAGTGTGACCTTCTCCCTGGAGTCCATGACCCTCTTCTCCATAGGATTCTGACTTGATTCCCAGTACAAGCTATAAGTTTCTTTCCACTAAATGGGT
Source organism: Zapus hudsonius (assembly GCA_004024765.1). Classification (NCBI taxonomy): domain Eukaryota; kingdom Metazoa; phylum Chordata; class Mammalia; order Rodentia; family Dipodidae; genus Zapus; species Zapus hudsonius. Next base: position 2,042 of record PVHP010029786.1, read on the forward strand.
CTCTTAGACAGAGTCATTGATTCCCTGTCTATTCTTGGGGCCACTATTGCATAGGTGTGTGCATCTTGTCTGGTTGGATGATTTCATACAATAGGTTCCCTGGCTTGTTCTCAACATTGTTGACCATTTTCCTCCAGTAGCTGATGCAGTGCTTTTCAGACTATACGAGCTGACCACGTGGAAACTGGCTTCCTTCCAGATTCAAGCTGGATCTCTGGATGCTCTCTGTCAGCAGCATGCGGAGTCTTCAGTAAGCGCATTGACAGAAGCCTGTCTTGTTTGGGGGACCTAGTAGGTCTCTCTGACCAATAGCTCAATGTGGAGTCTGACTGATTTCTGGAACTGGGAGTTAAAAGAGCCAGTTGTTTTAGGATTAGGCTTCATCCCACCCCATCAAGGGCAGGGCCCTTCTATCCAGACCACCCCCACATACTTCTATTAAGAGTTACATCTTTAAATCTGCTATCCAGGGAAAGGTTTCTATACTACTAATTCATTTTAGCTTAATTTTATGTATATCTCCCTTCACCATCCCTTCCCCTTCTCCATACCATATCAATATTTCCTGTCTCTCCAGGTGCCTGTCAGTGATGCCTGCAATTCACGCTGCTCCAGATTAGGAACCACAGATGAGGGAGAACAGGCAATGCTTGTCTTTCTGTCATTGTGTGAGTCCATTTAGTATGATTTGTTCCAGGTCCATCCATTTTCTTCCAAATCTCATTATTTCATATTTTTTTATGGCTGAGGAGAATCTCGTTTTGTGTATGTACCACATCTTCATTATCCATTTGTCAAATAATCTGCATCTAGGTTGATTCCAATTCTTAGTTATAGAGAATAGAGAAGCTATAAACATGATTGAGCTATCTATGAAGTCCCAGGTTTTTACATAAAATCTTTATGGCTCTCTGCTTGTTTTCCTCCCACACACATTTCATCCATAAACTGATATATAACACCTGAAAGGAACCAGTGTCAAACACTTCCTCCAACAAGGCTCCACACCCTAGAAATCCTGTAGCCTTCTTGAACAGTGTGAACAGCTAAGGATCAAATATTCAAGACGTGAGACTATGGAGGCATTTTGATTCAAAACACCACACCCTTATTTTATCTGAAAAATTATGGACTGATTATACTTCTCAAAAATATTACTGATTAGAGGCTGGTCTTAGTGTCTCACACTTGTAGTTTTAGCACTTGTGAAGCTGAAAACGTAGGACCATGAATCTACCAACAGCCTGGGCTATCTCAAAAAAATACCATGTATACACACAGAGTCCCCTTCCCCCTCACACACACATCATATACAAATATCACACATGCAAAATTATTTATGATGAATATATGGAGCAACACAGAGCATCATTTAGTCTATGGATCCTTCCCCAAATGGCACTAACAGCTATATGGCGAATGCAGTCACATATAGTGATTTCTTTTGAAGAAAATTATTGACTGTTTTGGCCCCTCAAAACTTCAGCTAAACTTGCTCTATATGTTTTCTTGGGGTTTTGGCATTCTGTCATCCTTTATGTTTTCTGGAGAGTATCTACTGACTCACATAGTAATTTGCTTGCCCTGTCTATTGAAGACTGTACTGAATAGAATTGGAGGTGCACCTAAGCCTTCCTGCAGGAGGATCCAGTGTGGGTCTCACCTGAGGGGCTACTCTTCTTTCTGCAGCCAACACAACCGGAGAATGCTCAAGAATGCAAGCAGATATGATCTTCCATCTGGATCTTAGTCTGAGCATCAAAACTAATAAAGGTAAATCTAATGCTTTCATCAAATCTCTCTGTGTGTAGGTGGTATGTGTACATATTTGTGTGAATGAATGTGGGTGTGTTTGTGCCACAGCACACCTCTGGAGGCCAGAGGACACCCTCGTGCTGATCCATGCCTGCCTTCTATGTACTTTGAGTTAGGGTTGCTTGTTTACTTATGCATTCGACAGGCGATTTTGCTTTGGCTGTAAGTATACTGGCATTACTGCTACTTACATGATCCTCTCTGGTTCTGTGGACGCTGGGGATCCACACGTCAGGCTTTCATGACACACTTCCACCATGTATCATCCCAACTTCTTAATCTGGGAAATGTTGGTCATGAAAACCTTGGTCTCAGAGACACTGAAAGGCAATACATTGAGTTGTTAACTCTTGGAAGTCATTCAGCAGAATCAGGTATCCATTAAATATACCAACAAACATACATGTGATTTTTTTCATAAATATAAATACATTGGGTCCATGCAAAGGACACAAAGGTTAGAACCTGGATCTGTGCTGCTTATATCTGCAGATATATATATATATATATATATATATATATATATATATATATATATATCTGCAGGTAGGGTGATTATAGCACCCTTCTGGAGCATGAGGTCATCACTGCATTGCAGGCAACCAACACCCTAATTTCTGTCAAGGAAGATTTATTTGGTGGCATAGTAATCTATTAATAAGGAGGTTATTCAGCCCTATTTTAACATATTTATTGAACTGGTACTAAAATTTCCAAGATATGGATTCCGAAAGATAATTTTAAAACTGTTGCATACAATTAAACAAGAATATTTAAACCTTTCTATTTGTGAGTTTTTATAACAGGGGTGGTAACAAAGTATGAAAATGCTAACTCATGTAGACTTTTAATAATCTTAATATTACTCAGGATAATTTCTATTTGAAGTGAAATAACTGGAATGAGAAAATTGAGCAGAAAATGATACTCTTTAATTACTTTTTATAGAATGACTAATGGATAAAATAATTGCTTATAGTAGCTTATAAAAATAAGCACAAGTCCTACATTGTAATTTTGTATTCAAAGTTAATTCTTATTATTGTTGTGGTGTTAAAATTGAAATGAATACTTTGCTTAAAACTTGAAACAAATGCTATTAATGAAAATTAACACAAAATTATGAGGAAAAATTTTATATTTTAAGAGAAAAAATCCTAAAATAAATGTAAGTGAACTGTTTACAGCTCACTTCCAAATTATTTTTATCTATGAATTAATGCTATACAAAAACAAAGTTAAATTTCTGTTTGGTTAAATGTTTCAGCGGATTAAAGTTGTACTTCTTATTTTACAACTTTTCTATCATGAGATTATTTCCTTAATTTATATTAATTTCCTTCTTAACCAATAATTGACTATTTCCATATGTTTATGTATTTAAAATGATATGAAGGCAGCTTGTTAGCTACTTTATATTTAAATGTGACAAAACAAATGTATTGAAATTGTTCAACACACACATGCAAATAAATAAATAAATGGTGTCTCCTTTCCATTCAAAACAATTTAATTGTACTCAAAAGAAAAATATTGATGCTGACACTCCTAATTGAGAAACAGTTTGAGGATTAACATTTTGGGTGCCTTTGGAAAATTTTCACTTGTGTTTTTGGATGAGAACAGATTTGTGATGCATTATTTACGCAGCAGACTGTAACTGCTCCTTCTGGGTTCTCTCAATTTGTTTCATCAATGCTCATCGACCTCATTTTTCAAAATACATATTGTTTTAAAAAATAAATCAAGCAAGCCCTGGGGGAGCATATTACATCCTTTCATGTAGAAAGAGTACAGGGAAACAATATTTAATACTTACCAAGTGTAACTGATAAACACTCCTCGTTGTATAAATTGTAATTATCTGGTTGCAGCTGTTTTCTGAACCATATTTTGGCTTACCCAAACACTGTAGATTTTCTGATATCACATTGCTTATTATTAGAGTGCCTTCTCTCTTTCATTGTACATTTCAATGTGAGAAATATTGATAGCTATATGGTGGGGGAAAAGGTTAGAGGTGTTGGTAGTGCAGAGCACGATGAAAATCCACATGAAAAACTAAAATATTTCAATTTGAAATTTATCTTAGTTTTGTGCAGAATTTAAAACTAATGTAACTTCAGGTCTTTTGTTTGGAAATGGATAGTACTCAGTGCCTGTTTACCTCTTTTGAGGGTTCAAAGTTTTTCCTAGAATGATAGGAGAAGAAATATGATCAAAATAAATCATACACATGTATGGAAATTGACAATAAAAATAAGAACAAAATTTAAAATTAAAGAAATGTGCTAGATGAAACAGATAGTAAACAAAAGTCTGAATCGCAGGGTTAAGTTGTTGGTCATTTGGTCAGGGTATGAAAATACTTTGGGTTATATATGAAGTTTGATATCCACAGTAGCCTTGGCTAGACCAAATTTAGTAGTAAATAAATAAAATTTACCTCTGCTATTTCCATGGGAATAAAACATTATAATGTGATTTTTTTCTTTCTAGAAATAATGATACTAAGTTCAAAGATCTAGAGCATCTTTGTAAATATCTCTTATGAGAGAAAATCATTTATACTGAAAACTTCTTGGACTTTGTATAGAAGGTAACAATTAAGACAAGTTTAGCTTATTTTAAGTGAGGATAAAGAATGAGGACCATGAAGGAATGAGGTCCTTAACTCATTTACTTAGGATTATTAATCAGCAATAGTGGAGCCAGGGCCGAAGAGATAGTTTAGTGATTAAGGTGTTTGCCTGCAATGAAGAAGGACCTGAGTTCGATTCCCCAGTGCCCATGTAAAGCCAGATGCACAAGAGGGCGCATGTGTCTGGAGTTTACAGTGGCTGGAGGACCTGGTGCTCCCATTCTCTCTCTCTGTCTCTGTCTCTCTTTCTCAAATAAATAAATAAAATTTAAAAAAATAGTGTATCCAAATTAAATGATAAAGCATATCTTATGAATGACTCAATTTTTTCATGCTTACAGTTAGAAACAAATATTTCACAGAAATAATATACTACTGCATCTGTAGCATTTAAGCAAATATTCATAGAAACCATGTAGTTTTGAATGTATAGTTCAAATGTCTAGTTATCTCAACCTCTGTCAGTAATTGCCTCTGTCTTGTGTTTATTAAAACGTGTAAATAAATATCTATTTTGAAACATTCCACATCTTTTAAAAAAGATTTCCATTCCATCCTATTAACATATCAAGAAGTCTGAAATGTAAATAAAAAACTAGAAAATCTTCTAAGCAAAATTGGCTACTTCTTTGTAAGCTAATAAAACATACAAAACATAAAGAGTTTACTAATGTAACCTGTTTAGACTTCCATGGGTCATAGATATTAAGTAACATCTTGACAGCAGGGTGGAACACTCCCATTTAAGCTGTTGGTCATGTAGGTTGGGGAGTCCTCTGAGGCTCCCCAACAATGGAGGCTATTGCCATTTGCTCTTGATCAACCATGAGAAAGATCTAGGTTGTAGCGCCAACAAGTTCAGGAAGGGAACAGAGAGAAGCCAAGTGGGAATTCAGTGGTAAACTTTCTACTTGGTGAGTAGCTCCCATAGGACTAGAAGCTGCTACAAAACCTTCCAGGCACTACGTGCCCACCTGTGCCAGTCTGTTGTGAAGACACACCACCGTTTTCTGATTGGAATAGAGGCCTGTGACAGGGAGGGTGTTCATGCCTGATATTGCTGATCTGAACAAAAGCTCATCACTGAGGAAGTCCTAGGTCCTGAGCTGGGGACCTGTACTACTATTATTTTGTGAAAAGGATATGTTGTAGGCATCAAGTTATTGACTACCTTCTAAATATTTATGCTTATGGCCATAGATTAGTACCGCTCCCACACTTGCTCAGAAAAGCATCCGTCCAGCCAGCAGTGCTTAATGGAGACTCAAAGTGATCAAGCTGGTGAGAATAAGTGACTCCTGAGAGCTCAACCCTTAAAGGGACATGGACATTAGCCCCTCCAAGCTCAGGGAACACTGCAGAAGAGCTGAAAGAACATAGTTGTCAGAAGAATATAGAGGATTTCTAAGGAACATGCATTCTGGTCTAGACCACTAGAAACAAATCTTGAACTCACAGCAACTGCGTTCTAGGTCCCATCAATAGTGCATCAATATTGGGAGGGGGATCATGAGGTCCTAAACCACCTGGAGGAGCTATTGGTAGCCAGAGGATAAAGAAGGAAGAGAAACATTTTCTTCAGTGTTATTGCCACTGATCAATTGGCAAATGCCCATAAAGAACCTCAACACATGCTCCTGAAAGCAACCCTAATTAATCTCAGTGGGTAACCATGACACAGAGGAGATCGAAGCAAAAGAGGGAGTGTTTGGGAAGAAACAGATAATGCAGTGCAAGTGGACCAGCGACAAGGTGAGGAAACATCTTGGGGATGTGATCCAAATAGATTATATACATGTTTAAATTGTCAACAAGTATTTACTAAAATACACTTTAGACCACCAAATGCGTTGTATAAATGTGCCTGGATAAATTCTTTAAAGCTCTCCAGCTTAATTTTATCTCTGGATACGGAGTTTTGGTTCATGGGGCTTCATCAAGATAATTTCCTGTCATTGGAAGAAAAGGAAATGTTAAATCACTTCACTTTCCAAGACTTTGATGTGGTGTGATTTCCTAAATGGCATCTAGTGATGTCATCAGGCATGAGCTTGCAATTGCCTGCCACCAGAGTCATTCTTTTTTTTAAAAATATTTTAATTATTCATTTTCAAGCAGAGAGAAAGAGAGAGAGAGAGAGAGAGAGAGAGAGAGAGAGAGGGAGAGAGAGAGAGAAACCAGGGTCACCACCTTGTGTGTCTGGCTTATGTGGGTCCTGGGAAATTGAACCCATGGCTGTAGGCACTGGAGGCAAGTGCCTTAACCTCTGAGCCATCTCTCCAGCCCTTACAAACTTATTTCTTATATGACTGATTTAATAAACGAAACCATTTTATTTTTTTAAAATATTTTATTTATTCATTTTCAAGCAGACAGAGAGAGAGAGAGAGAGAGAGAGAGAGAGAGAGAGAGAGAGAGAGAGAACACCAGGGCCACCACCTTGTGGGTCTGGCATATGTGGGTCCTGGGAAATTGAACCCATGGCCTTAGGCACTGGAGGCAAGTGCCTTAACCCCTGAGCCATCTCTCCAGCCCCCAGAGTCATTCTTAAAACCACATTACGGAATCTATTATCTCTGTTCTCTTTTTGTAAATGATTTTTAAAAGAATTGACTATTGAAGGTCATTCCTGCGCTTTGAATGTTTGTCTCCCCTAACATTGTTCATGACGATTTTAGACTCGTAAAGAGCTGTGGCCCTTGATGGCTCTAGGAGACATGAGATCCTGCCTGCGTTATGGTTTCAATGCGACATGTGCCTCACGATGGGCGTATGGACAAGCATCTGTCACCCTCCTTCTCTGCCACAATGAGCAAACTGGGATCCAAATTAAATTCTTCCTTAAGTTGCTTCCTATTGAGGGTTTGATCAAAGTGATGAGAAAAGTAACTCACACACTCTGCCCATGTAGTTAGGACTGGGACCCCATGCATGTCCTCATGACTGAGGGAGTTTTCATTTCCTTCGTTTCCCAAGGAAGCAATATCCCACACATCATCTTGGAAGGAGAGAATAAATCCTCACAATGGAGTCAATGGCCCCTTTTTCTTGGCCATTTCAGACTAGAGAACTATGACAAACACATTGCTGATTTGAAGACGACAATGGTAGCCTCACCATGTATAATTTATTAGGCTTGTATTTAAGAATAGTCTTATTGTTTTTGTCAAAAGATAATCCCCCTAAATTTAAAAGTTATTATTGTATAAAGAGAATATTTAAGTTAGCTTTATTTATTTATATGCAAGGCATTTTCAATGACTTCTCTGTTAATATTATAGAAAGAAAAAGCCAACTAACTGAGAATTCTTTTGGAAGCTCATTCAATGAGGGAAGACATCATGAAAATTTTGAATTACTAATGGAAGAAGCAACACAATTCAAGAGAAACAGACAGAAGAGATGTGCAGGGCCTCCAGCCACAGAAAAGGAACGCCATCCAGATGCATGCACCCCTGTGTGCATCTGGTTTTACTTGGGTACTGGAGAATTGAACCCAGGTCTGTAGGTAAGTGCCTGGAACACTGAGTAATCTCTCCATCCACTTTGAATGTTATTTTTATGGTGCTGTTAATTTATGAATATAAAGTTATTCCAACAGCCTACATTTTTGAGCTATGTATCTTTGGTTTGCATTTTGGTGCCTAACTGTTCAGTGTTTCAGTTCTCATTTGTTAAATGTTGTCTATATTTAAAAATTGCTTACATTAGTTATTTGTTTGGTAACTGAGAAAGTTGAAAACAGTAAAACATACCAAAGTACAGAGTATACTAACTTTATAAAGAGGTTTCAACCATTAAATTAGATGCACAGTTCTGTGGTCTCTTTCATCTTTTCTATGCATTTTGATGAATATCTTACTTAATAAAAATATATTTTAATTCCTTCATGATAACTATAAAATAATTAACTATAAAATGTGTTATTAAAATATCAATATTTGTAACTGTGTATTAAGTTATTTTTGTGGTCCTTAAATCTTCTATTGAATTTATAGAACATTGAATTATAAACACTTTCAACTTCACATAATATATTGCCATAAGCTTGGTAAAAAAAAGTTAATAAAAGAGATTAAACTAAATCAGAATTAACATGGGGATAAAAATAAAAGATTCTTGCAGCTTCCAAATATTTTAAGGGAATATTTTCTGTTATTTAATTCTAAATGAGAATTGCATATAATTGATTTTTATCTAAAGCTAACATTTGTTCATACATAATATATGAGACTAGTGTCTATAAATTTGATTTAGCTGTGGGATTACTATTATGCATTATGTATTCACTGTCATCATCTTGGTCATCATTACTATTGTAGAACTCTTAAATTCTAATTATCTTATTATTATTCTATTAGATAATTAATTCTAATTATCTAATTTTTGCCTGAAACATTCATTCATAACAAGAGTCATGATCTCTGCCTTTCAGAGATTTTTAAAAGGTACTAAAATTACTTTAGTTATAAAAACATATAAAGCTAAATGATATGTATTAATACAATATAACTATTATTATATCATCTCTTATTTTGTTTCTTGTCAACCGTAAAACAATAATTAAAATATTGTATCAACTTGACAATAAGAACATAGTCTATAATCATTATCAGAGAATTTTTCTTTGCAATCTGATTTTAGCATTTCAATGACTTCTCTATTAATATTATATAAAGAAAAGGCATACAGTCCCCTGAAACATACTGAGAATTCTATCGGAAGCTCATCCAATGTGGGAAGTCATCATTAAACTTTTGAATTACTAATGGAAAGAAGTGATGAAATTCAATCCATTGCTTCAAATTTACATTAGGAAATTGGATTTTCTCATATAATTGATTCTCTGAATACTTACATGCTAAATGGTAGGAAACTTGCAGTTTCAAAACCTATCATCAAAAAGATAAAGCTCGGAGATTAGTCCTGCATCCACAGTCATAATTTACTCAAATATTTGTCTGAATAGCTCGTGTGTAATTTTTTATCTGGCTGGTCAAAGTTTGTGAAGATCAACATCAAATAAGATTTCCTTTTTTTAAGTATTGGGTTTATTTAAGTTGTCTCTAGTTGTTGCCTGTTGGGAGACTTAATTTCATGTGCTTAGGTTCAGTATGCTTTATTTTAAAAGGAATTAATGTGGTTCAATTTTGATAGCAAAATAAAAATATTGGATATTGTAATAACAGTTAAATTATTCATAGCAAAATAGGCAAAAACAAATGTGCATTAAGTGGGTAGTCTGATTGGCCATGAGTAAGCACACAGCACACCCATTTGTAGCTTTCATTCATTGATTGGAAAAGTAAACACAGATTACCACTTTTGCAAATGTAACTTAAATAGGTAATACTGTATTTAAGATTTCAGAAACATAGATTAGTGTCTTGGACAATGGGCCAGCAATTACTGGTTCTTACTTGCAAAGACTGAATATCTGGGGTCAATTCCCCAGCCAACCATGTTAAGCTAGATGGGCATTGGTTTCCAGTGGCAAGAGACCCTGATTGCACACACACACACATTTACACACATATATTCAAATAAGTAAACAAACAAAAGAAATTAAAATTATCATATTGTAAGTAAACTCATTCAAAACTAAAGCAAGAATAAGCGAGTGTGGAAATAAACAGTTGACACATAGTATGATTTATTTTTAGGATGAATAATAAAATTAAATATTGGACAAAAATGTGTGCTTGTAAATATAAGTAATGATAACTTAGAAAATCTAATATTTTATTAACACAACAGTATTATTTGGTAAATTATTATCTTAATTATGTAAACCTTAATTATTAAAACATTGGGCTTTTAATTTATAGGAGCTTTAGGAATACTGAATCCATAGAGATGCAAAATTTTTTCAGAGTATAACTCTATAAATAACCCGAAAATCTAATTTTCTAATACTCTGTAGAGGTGTATAGATCTTTAGCATCCATTCCTACAGATAGAAAGACATTCATTACAGCTAAAATTGCCAAGTGAATTGCTTCAGATCTAAAATACTTACACATTGGTTTCAGTAGAAGTGATCTTTTGCCCTCACCATATTTTGTTTAAATGCACATGAGTAATTGTACATCCTAATGCGCAATGTGGAATTTGATATTTTCTTACATGCAGATGATAGACACTGGTCAACTGTTTCTTCTCTTTCCATTTTTGCTCAATACCCATCTGATCTCTGATAATCATGTCAAGTTGACACTTTCGTTTCTCACATATGAGGGAGAACATACAGTACTTGACCCTCCTTCTGGCTTTTACTTAACATAGTGTCTTTTACTCCCAGCGATTTTGTTGGAAATTACAGAATTGTACACCTTCTCAGCTGAAAAATACTGTATTGCATAGCCTTTATATATTCACTGATTGGGGGGAATTTAGGTTGATCCCATAAATACTGTGAGTGATGCAACAGTTATCATGAGCATTTAGGCATCTGCCTGACATGTGAGTATTATTCCTACTGTTTATAACACAGAAGTGATGTAGTTTTATCATAGATTTATTTCTATATACTCACCAATATTTAATATTTTATTTTAGTAGCCATTAAAACAGAAGTGGAGAGGTCATATCTGGTTACAGTTTTGTTGAACATTTCCATGATGGATAATTTTATTGAATACTTTGAAAATATGCTCATTGTATCCTGGAAATGTACAATTAATATTAGCTGCTGAACTGTGTTCCTTCCAGTACTTGTGAAGAATGTTAAGATTCCTTTTGTCCAAATGCAAAATTTTTAGAGGTTACATATTTAACTTATAGCAAGATATTTAAGGACGACTAAATGGTCTAAGGTGTCTCTACAAAGCATCTAAGTGGACAAAATATTACCCTTTATCTTGTTAGCTTTACAGTCCCAGGTTATTGCTTTAAGATTCCCAAGTCCCATGAGAGTCCCAGATGAGAAAATGAAATCTTGAAACAAAAGTAACAACAGAATGTTACAGAGGTAGATTGAAAAAGGGAGAGGCCCCTCTCAAGGCAGAGAGATAGAGAAATTTAAAAGTATTAAAGGAGAACTGACTTGTGGAATTAAGAATTAAGGAGAAAATTAAATAAATGATTAAATAAATGAATTTAGAACTAAAGAAAAAAAGGAAAAAAAAAACAGGTACAATGGGTATAATGAGAAAAAAAGTATGCGCGCAACCAATTTGGGCCGCTTCCAACTCTCCAGACATATCACTGAAACTCAAATGCCTTTCAGAAAATTTGAAAAATTCTTCAAGCTATTCTTGAAGACATTGAATACATAGTGTAATATAATAGCGAAGTACCTCATGTCAACCAAGGCATTTGTGAACAGTCCTTCTTCCTCTAAAGACAGTTCATAGAACACACATGGTGGTGTGCGGACAGTGGAATCTCTACTGTTTGCTACTGTGCAAAGGCAGAGCTGAAGTTGACAGGCTGAAACGTAATGTAGTTAATTTGAAACTTCAAGTTAAGGCAAGAGTTTATCACTCATTCTCTTTGAAACAGGACATCAAAAAGTTCAATCATAGCCTTTTCTGAATGAAAGTTAAATGCAGCCAAAATATATTAAAAAGTTCTTTATGAGGCTGGAGAGATGGCTCAGTGATTAAGGCACTTGCCTCAGAGTCTTAGGACCCAGGGTCAATTCCCACATAAACCAGATAAACCAGATGCACAAAGTGGCACATAATTCTGGAGTTTGCAGTGGCTAGAGACCCTGGTGCACTCATTCTCTCTCTCTCTCTCTCTCTCTCTCTCTCTCTCTCTCTCTCTCTCTCTCTCTCTCTTTCTCTCTTTCTCTATGTGTCAGTCTGTGTGTTTCTGCTTGCAAATAAATAAAATATTTTTTAAAAAGCTCTTTATATATGGACATGTTCATGTTTATCCTGTCATAGATCTTGATTAAAGTATTGCATGTTCCACAGAAAGTCACAAAACACAGTCCAAAAATCCCCAGCAATGAGCAAGAGTTCTCATCTTGTAGAATGAGAGGTAAAAAGCAAGAACAAAATGAATGAAATGAAAAATGCATAACTATTGCACAATTTCACAGTCATAACATAGATCAAGATAAAAGGAATAAATTGTTATATTGTGAGAGGCTCACAAAGATTGTATAATGTGAAGAGTACTTGCTTTTATATACTCATAGGTGTGGTAGTTTGAATGGATGTTCCCCAATAGATTCAGGAGTTTTATTCAAAGCTTTCTTCAGAGGAAATATTATCCGTTTGGGTGGATCCTAGGGTGCAGAGCTAAGGTTTAACTGGGGTCAGAGCTGAAATTGCAACCCAAAGTTTGCAGAGAGCAACCTGAGCTCTGCCTGCTGCTTGCTAGGGGAGCTGTTTGCCATTGAGGTGGTGATTTTTCTCTCTGCTTAGTTAGATATGTGACCTTAAATCAATTCTGTTTCTCTCTAAACTGTGCCTGGTCTGCAGGTTCATCCCAAAAGCATGAAGTTGACTAAAACAATAGGTTACTTTCATAAACTCACTTTATATTGTACATTTATGGGGTTCCATGCATATCAAAAATACTACTTAATGATTTTTTTTTGCAAAATGCTTTTCTTGCCTGTTTTAAAATAGTTCTTATCTACCAAAGTTTCCCCAAAAGGGTAATTTGAACATTACATGGTTTAAATTGCCCATGTTTCTTCATCTTTAAAACTTAAAATTTAACATACAAATCTTAAAAGTTTATGTAAAACACTTAAAATCCATGCAATTTTTTTCCTCTTTGTCTTTTTAGTCAAATATTATCAGAAAAAAATCTTCTATGTAGTGGTGAAATAGCTTCTAAATATCTATAGGTTGCTAAAATTTCCTATAGACATTGAGGCACAACATATCCCTTTCTTGTTTCCTTTATATTCTTCCAATCATCAATCACTGGTAATAAGAAACCATGTTCTTTTTTTATGGAATAGTATTATCTTAGGAACACTCACATTTAAATCATGTGGAAAAGATAATTAGTACTTGACAAAGTAATTGGTCAGAATATTTAAATACCATTATGTTCTGTTTTAAACCACCATATATTTTGAAATTGTAGCCAGAATATATTAGTGCTCTTTCCAGTTATGCATAACTGACAAGAGATTACATCAATATTCCAATTACATGACATAGGTCAGGAGATTGTGGTTCCACATCTCATGAAGTATGTATCACTCTCTATCTCTTTAAAAAAATATTTCATACTGTCAGCAATTGAAAGATACTAAACAGAACTATATATTCATTCCCTATATAATTTCCTCCTCTCCAAGAGGAAGCATCTTCTCGTTGGTTCCATCATCAAAGGCAGTGTCTCAACATGAGCTCTTGAGTAGGAAAGAGCCACAAGAAGTGGGAGGGGGTAATGAGTACACAAACACAGAATTCTACATGTTTATTTATATTGGGCCACAGAATTTAAATACAAATGTTTATAATTCAGATATTTGATTATTTTCAATTGGAGAATGGCAATGTTAGAAGACACAGATATGTCCATTTGGAAATTGGGAAATTATACTTGATTACTTATTAGATAATTAAACAAATAGCTAACAAAATGGGTCTGTAATAATGAGGATAAATGTTTGATTAACTAGAAATGTCTATATCAAGGTTTGAGTTTGACTAGATACTTGTAATAAAATGGAATAGGTGATTTTACTGTCTACTGAGACACAGTGTGTATTTGAACATGTTGAATAAACTTTGCTTGTTAAAAAGATTGATATCTCAAAGGAAATGACTCAGAATATTTTGAACAAATGAAAATGAAACTAAAACATATGTGTCAACCACAGGGCACTAGGATGAATCTCCAAACTAGGAAGAGTTTATGGGAGGAAAGGATTTATTGAAGCTACAGAATCAAGGGAAGTTCCATAATGGTGAAAGAGGCAGGCCCCCTTTCACAGGTCCAAGCAGAAAGAAACCCATCACCAACACCACACAGAGAGAACAGCAAACAGTTAGTGGGAGGGGTGGAGAGATATTTTCTCCCCCTTTATAAAGCCTTAGGGTATAGTTTTACAACCCTATCCCAGACTTGTTGGCTTCCTGAGTTTCTGGAATTTCCTTCTTGCACTGCCCTCCCAGGAAGGGATATTCATTTTTAGCTTCGCTAAGCTTCCTTACATCCTATCCCCTATTGAGAGGCTGTCTTACTATGAACAACATCAGAGACCCACCCAAGATTACTAACAAGGTCAAGTTGACAACAAAATTTAACCATCACATTGCGGTCTTTCTTTGACTCTCTAGGCAAAAGAAGCCCTAGTTGTTTACTTAAACATCAGTTTACCTTTATCTATGGATTTTTGATGAATAATATTTTTCACTTCTCAAGTATATGTAATTTTCTGAGCAGTTAGCATACTTACAGATTTCTTGTCTAATACTTGTATTTCTCAGTGAAATCTGATGCTTCTTGACTATAATATGGGGAGACCTCTGTCTACCTTTCTCTTGATTGCAAGCTATCAATTTTGTCTTCCATGAATTTGCAAACAGGTATGCAATTACAATTCATGGGCAGGATTATGGAATCCACTGCAAAGAAATCAATATAGTTTGCAGGAGCCCAGTAGGTTATTCTGGCCTCCATGTCCTACAAGTACTTGGGAGCAGGCCCTGTAGACCTTTTGAACACAATTGGTATTTGACGTAGCTCAGCAAACCTAAGTTTAGAAAGCCTTTATATTTAAGTAGGACTATTATAAAAGCTGTGCTGTGTTTGTCTAGGAGGGAGACACTGTCTTTATTTTTCTGGATAGTAAACAAATTGACTTTCTGCCCAGGAGATAGACGGACTCCCTCATTTCTTCAGTATTTACTTATCCCATAGAAAGCAGCGCAGAAGAAAAGCTGCCAATACCTCTGCAAAGAAGCAGTGCAAATCACAGGACCCGAGGAGAACTACCTCCCAAGTCTATTCTTCCCTTCTGTACCATGTGGACTTCTGATCAATTCTCCCATTAGTTTAGCAGTTCATCACACACTTTGATACATTAGGCCAATGAAATGAGACAAAGATTATTTAATATTTTATGCAGCATTTAATTAAAGTTTTATTACCAACAGGATCCCACATTGCCATGTGAAACAAAGCCATTATTTTGACCTAAGCTATGAAGTGCTACTGTCTTTAAAAAAAATTCCCCAAACCTTCAGACACTAGCTTGGAAAGTAAGGTGATTTCTTTTTTTAATATTTTATTTATTAATTTTCAAGCAGACAGATACAGAGATTGAGAGAGAGAGAGAGAGAGAGAGAGAGAGAGAGAGAGAGAGAGAGAGTATGCCAGGGCCACCCCCTTGTGGGTCTGGCTTATGTGGATACTGAGGAATTGAACCCAGGGCCTTAGGCACTGGAGGCAAATGCCTTAACCGCTGAGCCATCTCTCCAGCCCAAGTGATTTCTTTTTATGAATTCTTTTGATCTTCTCATTGGGATTGAGGCAATAATGTAGATAAGAGATGGTGTAGTGAAAAGTGCAGACTAGAAGTAAAGGATGTGTGTGTGTGTGTGTGTGTGTGTGTGTGTGTGTGTGTGTGTGTGTTTGAAATTCTAATTAAGGAGCACAGGTTGTTAATTCCAGCAACATCAACTACTGACTGGAAGATAAAACTCAGGAACTTTAGCTCAATTTGAATATTTTAGTATAGCTCTTGTTTTGGCAGAAATCTCCAGTATTGTGTTTCGCATCATCTATGTTTGTCCTCAGTACCTGTAAAGTATCATTTATTAATATAAATATAGGGTAGGAGAAATTCCAGGAATATTTCCCATATGAAGTGCAGAACCTGAAGTTTTCTGCACTGTTGGGGAAAAAAAGTATCCTCATGTTTCTTTTGTTCTCTTAAGTGTACACATCTCTAAGCAGAAACATTTGTTGGTATCATTATAAAATATGAATTCCATGATGTCCAACAATCAACCTAATTTAAAACATTGAGACTGTCTCCCTCCAGCATAAATAGAGAGAAGATTATTGGTTGTGGTCCTGGAGGAACAAATTACTGTTTCTTTCAGGGACAAATATTGGACAGGCATGTGAAGACTCTCTGCTATTGGTGGTGGTTGATTAAAGTAGGTCTTCCTTGGTTGTTATGCATATCCACTATGCCTACAGCAATCTCTAGACTGTTCCACATGAACCCATAGGATAAAGGTGCTAAGGAGTTAAGGTAGATGTGACTTTCATGATATCAATTGTAATATAAGTGACTATAGACTTCCTCCAGCATCTGACATTGCCCTCAGTCCCACCAGGGTTCTTCATGGTTTTTGATGTGCACTAATAACCAATTTATCTGCATAATCCAGTGACACAGAAAAGCCACTTCCACAGCATGTGATATGAAAGTCAAGGATGCATAGTGTTTTGGTGTTCCAAGCCTAAGGGAATTTCACTAAGGAAGGTTGTAGTCTTTTCAGTGTGTTCCACTTTCTCTGCCACTGTTACCCTGAAAAGCAGCAGAGTCTGGGCTTTACATCCTGAGGCAATGACACATGCCAAGATGAAGTACTGAAGGACAGCCTGTTGTGCAAGACAATTGACAGAGATGAGCCATTTCATCAGCTCCTTTCTTAAATTAGGGTGTCCCATGTTTAAGTCTCCAGTTAAAGTTGCAAACTGCACGTGAGGAAAGAGAAGACATCTTGGCAATCCCAGGCATCAAGGGAACTACCCTACATGGGAATTTCACACAAAGTTATCTAACAAGGAAATCAAGAATTTACTATTTGAATCCAGAAAATTTAAATTCAGAAAAAGAAAACTATCATACGTGTAATGCTGATTATTATCATATATTTGATAACTGATAATAAAACTGGAAGCAGGTTGATTTTGGTAAAGGATAAATCAAATAAATGAAAATATTTATTAAGTGATTAGCAAATTTTATTGATAACAACATCTTCCTAAAAATCAAATAAAATTATTTAAACTTAAAATTCTCACTAGCCCATAGGCAGTTCATATATTCTCACGTTCATATGAAAACTAAACGAGAAAATAATTTTAAATTGACTTTGATATTCATGAACAAAAAGCAGAGGCTGTGAATTTTCTCTATTCCCGTGCTATAATAGTAGTGTCAGAACCTGAAACAATATCCATGTTTCCTCCTAAATCTATTACTGTAAGACCTTCCTCCTGTAGGACAACCAATATAATACCAATTCTCCAAATATTCAATTCACAATATTAAATTGAGTATATGGAAAATTGTTAGAACACTTGGAATATACATTACAGCTGTGGTAAAGTGTGAATGAGAGAAAGGGAGAAAGGTAATGAAATGCTTGAAGTAAATGGATAAAAATACAAAAAAACCCTTCTAAATCTTAAATTATTGAGACTCTCAAATTATGTGATTTACCTGTCAATGTTTATGATATTAATATAGTAATTGATTAAATGTGAAAATGAAAAGAAAATGAACCACTACATGGTCACACAGGTAAGAATTCTGTGAAAAACAATTATATTTTCTAAAACTGAATATTTAAATATAAGAATTATGCCACTTATAATTTTGTAAGTCTCTACGACATGATGCTTGTTGGAAGGCAGCCAGCTTCTCATTCATTTGTGTGTTTTGTTTTCTGTAACAGACTGCTTTCTTGGAGTTTACAACGAAACTCCCACCTAATACAGATGTGCCACTTCTTGACTGCCTACACTTTGAGAAATATTAAATCCTAGATTACAATATAGTTACTGGATTTGAAGGCGCTTAAATTATTACTTGATACAAAATCATTTTATTAAAGAAAGCTGAGTGTTGTCATAAGGTGAGGTTTTTTTAAACGACATACAGTTCCCAATAGTGAGGATTACAATCCTCATACCTGTTATTTGCCCAACACTTTCTGTAATAAACCAAACTACAGAAGACAAGTTTAGACTTTTGCTTCCCTATCTAAGCAACACATCATGTTATTTCACAAGCTATGTGATAATACAATTTTCTAAACATTCCTGCTTACTCAAAAAATTAGAAACCCATCTTTAATTCTGCAAGGTAAATTAATGATTCAAAAATGGAACATAGCATGTTATTGTCTTTTCTGGCTTCCAGCAAGCATATTAAATATAGTTCATTATACAGGGTTCTCACAGGAACACAGATAATAAAATGCATATATGTTATAATTGAGCATTTATTAGATTGACTGCTGGAACTCTGTACTTGTTCAGAACATAAGCTTGATCCTCCATTGTTCAAGGTGTCATTGAAACATCAAGCCTGAAAGTTCCCTGGAGAGTTGTGGGTATTGAGTCTAGTTAAGAAGCCTGAAGATGCTGCTCCATATCAGAAGTCTGAGTGAGCAGAAGATGGAGCCATCAGCAATCAACTCACTGGCTCAGGAAAAAAGGAAAAGGGGAAAGAAAGAAAGAAAGAAAGAAAGAAAGAAAGAAAGAAAGAAAGAAAGAAAGAAAGAAAGAAAGAAAGAAAGAAAGAGAGAGAGAGAGAGAGAGAGAGAGAGAGAGAGAGGAAGGAAGGAAGGAAGGAAAGAAAGAAGGAAGGAAAGAAAGAAGGAAGGAAAGAAAGGAGGGAGGGAGTGAAGGAAGGAAGGAAGAAAGAAATAAAGAAAGAGAGAGACAAAGGAAGGAAGAAAGAAAGAAAGAAGGAAGGAAGGACGAAGGAAGGAAGGAAGAAAGAAGGAAGGAAGAAAGAAAGAAAATAGAAAGAAAGATGAAGGAAGGAAGAAAAGAAAAGAAAGAAGAAAAGAAAGAACGAGGAAACAAAAGTCCTCCTTATGTATCCGGGATGTCTTTCTGAAGGCACCACACACTTAAAAAGTGGGTCTTCTGTCCTCAACTAACACTAGGTGGATATGTTCTCACAGACATACCAAGACTTGTTTGCCTTCAAGGCGACAATCAATGCGAGTCATCACTTGGGCTAACTGATTTGATACTTTCCAGCCCCAGGCAAAATGGCCACTATCTTTTCCAAACCTGGTCTTTTTCACAGATCATCTTTGTTCCAGAATCGCTGACACTGAAACTCTTCTTTAGCACACACACAACTCTGAGTCTAAAATGATTACTTAGATGATACCAAGTCATGGGGGAATAGAACTTCGAAAAGAGCTGACATAAAGAAAAATAGCGACTAAGACACTGAAAAGAGTTCATACTTATGGCACAATTATGTGGTTGAAAAAAAGGCCTAAAACTATTTTTTATTATTTTTGTTTTTTCAAGGTAGGGTTTCGCTCTAGCCCAGGCTGACCTGGAATTCACTATGTAGTCTCAGGGTGGCCACGAACTCACAGAGATCCTCCTACCTCTGCCTCCCCAGTGCAGGGATTAAAGGAGTGAGCCACATTTTTAAAAAATATTGTCAGATCTCTTCCTCATAATGACTCATGATGAATTTCTTTCCCTCATTTTTCCCACAAATTGAAGGAGCTTCCTCAAAACTGCAGTATGAGAGGACCCTATGATCCAAAAACAGGATATAAAGCAGAATAAAAGATTTATTTAATTAATCCCAGAAAATGTCTCTGAAAAACTTTGAGTTTATTTATTAAATAAGTATTTTTCATCCTCACTTAATCATTATCA
>PVHP010029787.1:0-22129 GCA_004024765.1 Zapus hudsonius
TTTTTTTTTTGAATGTTGGCTATAAATCTTATAAGAAAAATAATCTCATTAGCCGCTAGGTGCTTTACAGTGTCCCAACAGAGAATTAGCAAAGGTCTAGGGCAATGGGAGCAAAGACTGGCATCTCCTATGAGTGCTCATCAGTTTTGGGATGAATCAATGAAAGAAAAATGCCTCTTCCTCCTGAATGCTTTATCAGAAAACGGTCAGCCTCCGAGATCCCCAATGACACGTGGAAACATTGTTCCAGGTACTCAACAAGTCAAAGATGAGAAGACCCCAAAAATGGCAAACACATAAAGAAGAAAAATGTGAATCTTCTTCCTTGAACCTATGAACCAAGCAAGTTGTAAAGGTGTCACACACACTCAAGAGTTCAGAATAGGAACCAAGGAAAGGATCCCCACTGGAGCTCATAGGGAAAGCCAGCAGCAGTAAGGATTTTATTATCTTTAATGCAAAAGATCAAAGGTCCTGAATTTTCTTATTCAACGTGGCTTGGTGGGGAATGGGTTTTGCCTATGTTATCTCAAGAAAGATGGAAAACAGATCCTACTGCCTTGAAAGAGAATAGAAAAGAATGCTAAGTATCCTAAACAGGCCTTCATTTCCTCCCTTCCTACTGTTGACACCAATGGCATAAAACTTGCCTTCTCTTCCTGACTCCTTGACAGGGTGCATTGCTTCTGTTCCCTGAGATTTCACATCTTGGTCACATATTCATTTTCCCTCCTGAAAGTCAGTATCTAATATCTGTTTTCTACATGCAAAAAAAAATTTTAAAAATATATAATAAATAAAGACCCGTTTATGTCTTTCTAGCAAACATAGCTCACAGCTAGCCCTGTATCATAGCTCCTCATCTGGATTATCTACGGTTTTCAAGACTTGCTTCACAATTGCCAAGTTTTGTGCCTTAACAAAAATTGACCCATTTGCGGACATTTGCTTCTAAAGGGAAGAGATCAGTGAACTACTCAGAAGAAACTCATCTTAATGATAGGATTCAGATACATTGAAATCATGTGAAAATGATTAAGGTTAACTCATTCATTTATAACACATTAGAGTGGGTCATGGTAAGAAAGACGTAATAAGTATGCAGCTATACCTTGCCAAGTTTGAAAATGTGAGTAGAAACCTCATCTCAGTTTTAAGTCCTTGACCACACTGAATTAGGTAACGCTGCATATCCTGTGTGCTTCTGAGTCACTTAAAGTGGCCATAAAAATCTCCTTCTTCCCTTAAATCTTCTCTCCCTCATTCTCACCTTCATTCCATGCATCCCTCCCCCTTCCTTCCTTCCTTCCTTCCTTCCTTCCTTCCTTCCTTCCTTCCTTCCTTCCTTCCTTCCTTCCTCCCTCCCTCCCTCCCTCCCTCCCTTCCTTCCTTCCTTCCTTCCTTTTCTCCTTCTGTCCTTCCTCCCTTCTTTCCTGTCTTTAATCCTATTTGGAATTATTTTTCTAAGTGCTTAGACTATTTTCCTCACATTGTCACCAGCTCATTACCACAGAATTACACTTCACAAACAAGAGCTGGCTAGAGAGCCAGCTTGGCTGAGCTGGGCCATCTAAAGGAATTGTTAAAAGGATGAGTTCTTTCTTTTGGAAAGACAAGCACAATCTGATCGGCAGGCAGGCAGGCCTCTGCCTTTTTCTCCCCTCAGTGCTGTCTTGTGGCCTTTGGCTCTCACAGAGTCACTAGCTGATGGAGTGAATAACAGCGTGTTATTTTTCTACTTGGAACCAAAATCTCTTGTGCTTTGTTACAAGACTACATCCTTCCACAGCTTCATGATAATTTGCTTTAGATTTCAGCTGTTATTCTTTGTACCAACTAATACAAGATAGCATTTCGCAATGATGTTAAGAATTAAGCTTTAAACACACACACACACACACACACACACACACACACACTTCGCACAGGGATAAGAATTATCCAATGTATACTTCTTTTTTTAAAAAAGTTAAATTCAAATTTTATCATAACAATTACAATAAGCACAGTTTCTAAAAAGGTGGTATCTCGATATGATTTTAGTTGATAAACTATGAAATATGTGCATATAATACATATTTCTATCAAATTCATACATTTTTGACCTAGCATTGATTTCCTGTTCAGATAACTTTGCTTAGGAAAACAAAAATTGTAAACTTTCTAGGTAAGTACTGGCTTGGAGGTCTGCAAATAATGTAACAATCATGGAAGTTGGAACTATTTGATATTTAGGGAAAAAATCATGTAATAAGCTCTTTTTTTTCTGCACGTATATTAGGCAGCCCCTATTTAGAGTTCGATGGTTAATAATCCAGTATACCTACAAACTTTATGAGGGGCTTCTATGTTTCACTCTACTCAGTAGCCTGGAGGTTTTGTTCATTTGTTTATCTATTTGTTTCTTTTTTTTTTTCCAGTGCTTGAAATCAAACCCAGTGTCTTATGCAAGCTAGGCATGTATTCTATCACTGAACTACATCACCAGTTAGTAGCTTGTCTTCAATAGTGTCTCCAATGTACATTGGGTAAAAGTCTACTATATCATCAGTGACTAATTAAAAAATAAATAAATAAAAATGGAAGCCTGTGCCAAGTCTGTGAATCCTTTATGCAGAGTGTTGGTAGGTTGAGTCCTCTTGTTGAAGAGATAATATTTGGACTTTTTCTTCAGGAAAATATCGATGGTCAGATTACTTTGTTTCATACTTGCTTGGTTTTATTAGACATAGCAAAACGAATTTTGAGTTTCCCCTATCAAGGTCTCCTGTGGAATAATTCTTATGAAGAGCAAGAAAGACGTAAATCTTGTGAGCAAAAAGGGCAAAAGATGGTGTGACAATTGTCTGTCCCAAGGAATCACAGCAATTTTGGGATAAAGGTCAGAGCAGACAGGCCCCAAGATGAGAACATGAAGGAGGATGACTTTGCTCAGTATTTTTACTGAAATTTCTTCATTAGAAACACAGTCAACACACGGCCATGTCTACAAATAGAGCAGCTGAACTTGCACTACGAACCACTTTCCAAATTAACTTCCTCTCCTACCAACTAACAGTATTTTCCCTGCTCACTTCTTCCCGCCCTCATTAGCCAGTGCTTCTCCAGGGCTCCATTTATTGTGAATTGCATGAGTTTGACCAGACATCTGCTCTCTTAGGAACGTTAAAGCTTCCATGTCTAATGTTCCTTCCAGAAAAGGCAAAAGATCTTCCATGCTCTTGATTTCCGTGATGAAAGTGCATGGGTAATTTACAAGACACGTGATGGAGAAGGCACGACAGCATCAGTGAACTAAATGTGCCTTGAAGTCCTGAATCAAGCCAGAGCTCAGCATGTCTCCCCGTATGTGTGATGTGGAGGGACCATTCCTGGCTCCATCACAGGCATAGAACACACTCTGCTATATCACTATTCCCACTAGTGGGTCACTATTCCCAAGGCTGGCATCAGGGTGATGACGAAATACTGCTGATGAGCAAATGACTCTTTTTACCACAGGAATTGGCTCTTCCTACACTAGGGAAGCCAGAGCTGAAATACAGCCAAGGAAGCTATTGTTTCCCTGTTTTTTTGTTTTTGTTTCTTTACTTTTTTGTTTTCTTTATCCCCAAGGTCTCCAAAATGCCTAGTAAAGGGTGAAGTCTAAATAAAAATTACCTTGCATTGCTACCTTGCTCTCAGTTTTTTTTAATTCAATTTGCATGTACTATACTTTAATAAAGATACCAGTTCCTTTTAAAATAGGCTTTTGTCAGATTGCCAATATCTTGAATTCTTAGAAACCCACTGCAAATGTGAGCCCAGACTTTGACTAAACTGGCAGCTGGCCAAGCAGTAAAGATCTTTAAGGCAAGAGTAGTCAGCCATTCCATTTAATGTTTGGATTGTGTACATGGATTTAAAAAGAAGTAGGCTGGACCTGCCAGCTTGAAGATTCCATGACTCTATTTTTCGAATATTCTCATCATTCAAGTATTCAATAAACAAACGTTCTACAAGAGAAATACTAACACTTCTGTGGTTTGCTTTGTTTTCCCCCCTCTGTCCCCTTCCCTCCATCCTTCCCTCCATCCTTCCCTCCCTCCCCTTCTCATCTGACTTTTGTCTACTCATCCCACATCCAAATATGGTGCAGTAACACATTCCTTCACTAAGGCTACAGAGTTGTTAGTTATTACAATTCATGTTTTTAAATTCTCCAGTCACTGATGAAAACATGTGATACGCAATACTGAGGAAACCTCAGGGGCATTCCAAGCATTTATGGACAAAAAGTCAAGGCTTGTGGTATTTTCCTTCAAAATCCATGTGAACTAAATCAAAGATACAAAAGAATGTATACTTAAAACTTCCAAGACAAAATGAATGCCTTCTGTCATTGGCAATCCTGACCAAGGTAACACTGAAGGAACATAAATCTAGGACCATCTCCCCCAGTGTTCCTGTGGAAAAGGCGTCATTAGCTTATCTTGACCAATGCCTCCAAGGAATCCCTTACTCAACTTGCTCCATGGGGCCTTTATTCAGGTACCAGGTTCAGCATCCAAGAGTCCTACTTGGGTCTTACCACATCTCTACATCAGACTACACTCCTTCTACCTAATTGTCTGACAATATTTAAACATTTTTGTAATTTTCCATTGCCTAATAATTAGGGTTTTTTTTTCTATAAGGCTCTTATTTATTTCAATCTCATCACTGTGAACATTTAGAGCAGGTAATTCCTTGTTGAAACAGACTGTTTTGTGCCTTATAAAATGTTGGCCTCTTTCCAAGCTTTTACCCAATGAAATGCCAGTATCATCCCAAAAGTTGTTTTAGTCATAACTGTCTCCAGACATGATAGAACGTCTTTGTAGGCAAAAATCAACCAACTAGGGGAGATGAGACCCACTGCTGTAAGGAAATAGAAATCAATTATATACTTATTGCTGCAAAAACTCAGTCTCTTACCTAATGATTTTTTTTTTCTGGGGGGTGAGAGTTCAAGGTAAGGTCTTGCTCCAGCCCAGACTATAAATGTTCTCCTGAGAAGGAAGATGTAGTATTTTTGTTTTCTATAAATTTTATTGTAATTTTTAATATTTTATTTATTCATTTTCAAGTAGAGAGAGAAAGACAGAGAGAGAGAGAGAGAGAGAGAGAGAGAGAGAGCACACCAGGGCCACCACCTTGTGGGTCTGGCTTATGTGGGTCCTGGGGAATTGAACCTCAGGCCTTAGGCACTGGAGGCAAGTGCCTTAACCACTGAACCATCTCTCCAGCCTGAAGATGCAGTCTTAATTATCTTGATATCTTGAATGCAGAGTAGGCTGTCTATTAAACTATGGGTGAGAAATGGACACTTGTTCATATTTGTGAGGGGGATATTGATTGAGATTTTCTCATCTACTAGTCACTAATGATAAAACTTACTCATTACTAAATGTGTTCTACAAATATGACCAAGCACCTTTGCCACTGATGGAAACACATAGATCATGGCTGGAGAGATGGCTCAGCAGTTAAAGCCCATGCTTGCAAAGCTCGATGGCCCAGGGTTCAATTCTCCAATACCCATGTAAAGCCAGACATACAGTGAGTGGCACATGTGTCTGGAGTTTGTTTCCAGCAGTAAGAGGCCTGGAATACCAATCCTCATTCTCTCTCTCTCTCTCTCTCTCTCTCTCTCTCATTCTTCATAAATAAATATAAAAAATACATGGACAATGATCTCACTCTCTGATAGAGATTGTGTTTGTATTTTTCAGGATGCAGTGAGAGAGATGGGGCCCATCTAACCCTACCAACCAACCGTAGGCCGATAGCTGAGATTCTGGCAAGAGAGGAGCCACCACAGTCATATCGTGGAGGATCCAAATGGAACTCCGCAGAGAATGACGAGATGAACAAGGGGCCCATAGCCACAGCCATTAAATCAACACAGGATAATTCAGTGAGACAGAAACCAACGATTTCGACACAAAGACCCCCTAAGCTCACAACCTTAAAGCAACCTTAATACTCATCCACCATGACTCAGGGAACTATGTGGAAGAGGGGGCGGAAAGATTGTGAGAGCCGTGGTGGGGGAGATTATTCAGAGGCATGGCCAGGAGAACCTGGCTGAATACTAGGCTATCCATGGTCCCCTGTCACAAGGACTGATCCAGACGACCCATGGAGGAGGTTATCCAGCAGAGTGGGGAGGGGAGGGCAGCGGGGAATTGGGGATAACAACTCATTGTTTGCCCACTAAATGTTGTAACTCATTATGGACAATAAAAAAATACATGGACAAAATACATGAAGATTAAGGTTTATGGTCTATATGAAGGGGCAAATGCTAATCAGGTTATTGAATCAGGAAAATTATAAAATGATACAAGTTTTATAAGGGGCCATATGAGGTACTATAAGAACATCTACCAAAGAAACCCAATTTTATCTGAGTTTTCAGAAAAGTTTCCTTGATGTAGTAGGATTAGAGCTAATATCTGAAGGAAAATGAAGTCTTTAGTGCTTGGAGAGAGCACTACGGATCACACCTGGAGCTCTACACCTGTCCAGTTCTATATCTGAGCTACTTCTCCAGCCTAGGAAAGGTTGATCACGAAAGAAGATATTTAGTTCCCTAAGTCTCAGTTCCACAAAGTAATATCTCAATGATAATTCCTTCTCTTTATAGTTCTTCTCAGACTTCACTAGTGTTCAGATGTGAAGAGCAACCAGAAGACCCATTCTCCAGTAACAAATGAGGTGTGGTGGTAGAATAATGTGATGATGGGTCACTCCCTTCCTCCCTCCCTTCCTCAAGGGAAAAAAAAAAACACACACACTGAAATATTAAATCCCCTGCACATTTTAAAGTAGCCTTATTTGGAACTAGACTTTGTCACTGTTCAAATTTGCAATACCTTTTATTGGCTACTATTGTGAACAACCAATCCCAGCTATGGTAATATAATGGTGGGTCTTTGCAGGTCCTATGTACCCATGGGACCTTTTTCCCATTCTCTTTCTTCCTCCCATCTGCTGCTATGTGAACTAAACTCCACCTCATGTTCCCTTTGCCACGAATACAGGGCTACTGCTGATGTTCTTAGGGGAGGTCATACTTCAATAATTCAATCCATTGTAAGGGGCCCTTATCAGAAGACGTACCCTTAGAAACAGAAGCAAGATGACAGAGTTTGAATTCCTCCTACTGTGCCAGGCATGCTGGTATACTGGTAATCCCAGTCCTCGGAGGCTGAGGCAGGAGAATTACACCCTGTGCTATAGAGTGGAGACCACAACTCATCACACCAAGAAAGGAAAAAAAAAACTGGCTACCTCTTATGCAATTCAAAAGCCCCAACTCCATATACAGATCCAGTATGCCCACCAAAGAGCATCCCCAATGGGTTGGGAACAGAGAGGAGGGAAATGGGGATACCATCAAAACATTTGCTCATACAATGGATCTAACTATAAGAAAGATATTGAAAAATGGCAGCAAGGCTGGGTAGAGTCGAGCCAGTAAAGTGCTTGCCTTACAAGGACTTTATTCATATCCTCAGGACCCATGGAAAATACCTGGTGTGTCACACCCATCCGTAATCCCAGAACTAGGAAGATAGGCACAGTAGTATCCTTGGGGATTACTGACCAGCAGGTCTAGAGTGAGATCTAAATTCAGAGAGAGACCCTATCTCAGAAAATAATGTGGAAAGTGAACAAGGAACTCCAACATCCACCTCTGGCCTCCACACACACACACACACACACACACACACACACACACACACACACACACACTCACATATGAATATGCATATGCACATGCAGCTACCTCACACCATCCCATACACATGCTGAAAACTAAATGGCATAGCAGAAGTTAGAGACCACCAAGGCTGTTGACAGCTGACTTTGGAAGCCAGGAGGCAGGAAAGACGGATGGCCATCTTCATGCTTCAGGAGGGAGCCGCTGTCCAGAACTTTGTTTTGAACTTTTAGACTCAAATACTGTGAGATAATAAAATTGTAGTGTTTCAAGCTACTTTGTTAGTAATACCTTTCTATCTCATCTTGAAGGATTGAATCCAGCTCATACAGACTTCTGTGGGCATTTTTTAAGCAATAACTCGGTCTCTGAGGACTGGGAAGGTGGGACAAGGGATGGACGCAAGAAAACATCTCTATAAAGGTATTTTAAGATGATAATCTAAAACATTGTTTTCCATGTTCATATAATCTCAGCTCCTAGTAAGTTATTAAACTCCTTGAGGGAAAGTGACTATTCATTTCACACCAAGCTGAGCTCAAAACACCCTTGTGTAAATGAATTAGTTCATAGAAACATTTGAGTGTACAAGCTATTTGTGGAAATTTTTAAAGGTAAACCATTTTAACACATTAAATTCTCACTCTTCCAAAGTAAAAATCTCATCTCATTTTATTTAATTGAAGAGGCCAAACATGTCATAAATTAAGGACAATTTGCATGAAATGGTGCATGCAATGTAGATTGTGGTTTTCACTGCAGAGCAAAGTGTGTACAAACTCAAACACCCTAGTGTTTGAAGTGACCATTAATTGTTTGCTTAAGTTTTTCACTAGTTTTCTTCTCTTGCTTTCAAAGACACACATCATAGCATTCCTCTCCATAATTCAACATCCACAAAATCCATAACTGATAAAAAGAATCTATTCCACAGGGGCTAATAGATTTCTCTCAGAGTATAGTATTAAACTCAGTAGCAAGCCTGTAATTCCATGAGGAAAAAACAATCTGTGTGACTTTAATTCATATGCCTTTGCTTCACTTAATTATATTTATCATCCAGTAATATTCCACACTTATAAACATAGTGACTGGGATGTAGACGAAACAATGTACTGTAGCATATTTTATGAAACTTCATATGCCATGCGTATTGATTGTGTAAAAACTGGAGAAGACACTTTGTTTAAATTAAGGTTTTAAATTGAATTTCATGCCAATTCCTTCAACTCATTATCTATAATATATTTGTTTACGTCCATGAAAGTCTTACCTAGTTAGACTACAAAATTTTACCTAATTCAGATGGATAGAAGATTTTATCCTTTCAATTTCTAGGATTTCATGTTGTAATCATTGAATAATGAAAGAAGGACCTTCGTTTGATCAAATTAATACCGTTATCCCTGAATATCAATTAAACTCACAGGGAATAAGGAAGCAGAGACTACATTACATGAAAGAGAATGCTGGACATGTTTGAATATATTTCACTCTCCTCCCAACAGATGCCAGTTGAAGCAGTTTTTAGGGATTTTTGTGTCCCCAAAAAACATGCGTGCTAGAGGAGATTATTACTGCAAGTATGATTTCTTATTAAAACACAAAAAAGGTTATTTAAACATTTTCATCATCCCCTCCCACCACCATTCCTCACTCTCCCCACTCTCATCACTTCCCTCATCTTCCCTATCAGTCCCTTCTCTATACTGATGTCTTTTTCTTTCTCCTTTGTCATCCACGACAACCTACTGATGGGTCTAATATCATCCAGATCTTGTGCAGGTCATGACAGTTGTACTGAGGTCATGAATACAATGATCAATTTGGGTCTGAGAGACGGCATTCCAAAGAACACCTCCCCATCATTTAGTCCTCACGTTCTTACATTGGAGGAAGGGATGGAGAACACTCAACTGTTGTCACATCTTCTCCATACGTGGATGAGTTTTGAGTTTCCTCAGCAGTCACCGCCATCTGAAAAGAGAGACTTCTCTAACCAAATGTGAGAACAGCACTAATATATAGGCATAAATGGAGTCTCTCTCTCTCCTCTCTCTTTCTCTTTTCTTTGCAATAAGTAAATAATACTTTTAAACAGTAACCACTAGGGTAACCTGCCTCAGAAATGCTAAAATCATCCTACTTGACTGGAATACTTGAATGGAAACTGAAAGATCTCCCTCCTTGGGGTTTGTATTAGTCGGTGTCCTCTAGAGGAAACCATTGATGGGGGTTTGATTGGTGTAACTTATGACAGTCCAACAATAGCAGGCTGCAGGCCCACAGGGGAAGGAAATAGTAGCACTCAGTCCACATGGCTGGAAGCCTCAGCAGTCCCAATCCAGCACTGAAGGCCTGAAGGCTTCCTGGGAGCCACTGGTCTTCTGTCCATGACGAAAGGCCAAGGAAACTGGGTTCTGATGTCAAGGAAGGGTAGGAGAGCAGGATGCAAGGAAGGAAGAGAGCTTCCTTCCCCTCAAGCTTCCTTCTATCCAGTCCCCTACCAGAAGGTCCACCCACTTGGGGGAAAGGGCTCACTCTGGAGGAGGGACCCCCTCCTTTTGTCAATCCTTTCTATAGGCAAGCTCAGAGACCCACCAAGATAACCGTGGATTACTGAACAGGTCAAGTTGACCATAAACTTAACCATCACACTGTTGTATAGACATTTGGTACAACACACCTATGTTTTCCCTTCTCCACTTAAAAACTGTGCTCAGCAATATAATCTGGGAGACTATTTCAGGCTAGTGAATTTGTTATCAAAAAGCTCTGATGGTTGTAGCCAGCCCCACTGGGGAGATGACCTTGGCCAGAGACGAATAGTGTGAATTTCAGGCAGTGCTAATTAGGATTTCAGCTAAGTAACAGTTTGGGCACATTTTGAGTCTGCAGAGTGGTAAAGAACATCAGAGATACTCTGACATGGACCTTGCCACCAGGCAGGCCTCAGCTTGAAAAGCCCATCTTCCACATAGTTCTAGTCACGTGACTTCACTGATGCTCACTCTTCTTAAAAACAGATAAGGTATACTTCCTTGATTTCTTTAGATTAGCAAGCATATTTGAAAAGTATGCAGAACATAGTCCGAAAAATTAAATAATCATAAAAATTCCATAAACCTTTTATGAAATGATGGCCTCAGTCCCTGAGTTACTTAAGGAGTTTGTGCCGACAGAGATCATGATGATGGGATTTGTTCCAAATTCTTAGCTGAAATGTCAGCAAAAAAAAAAAAAAAAAGACAGGGTTGAGATAAATATATAAGTATGGCCATTTAAATTAACCGAAGTTCTTAGATTCCTTCACTGTGGGACAAAGGGTTGGAATGGAAGCAGACCCAGTGATAATTTTATTAAACTGATTACATCAGATGCCAATTAATTAATTATTTGTGACAAATACAAACAATGGAACTCAGTGTGAGGAAAATTGTTAATTTCTTCTGTCCAAACTACCATAGTTTGGAACATGTTCATTGGTAGTTTTCCATCATCTCGGTTTCTGGGACTGAGAAAGAAGGTTTGGACAGCTGCTTTGTTTGTGTTTTATTTTATTTTATTTTTTCATGTTTGTTTAATTATCCATTATGAACTGGGCAAGAAATGTGCACTCCAATTCCCACATTCAGTATCCCTGACACAAAGGGAATCTCTGATACACTCAGTCATTCATGAGCGAAGTACTGAGTCTCACTTGCAAGAAAGCAGTGTGACAAGTTTAGTGTGGCCTAGTGAAAATGAAGGAAGCTTTTCCCTCTCTTTGAAATGTGAAGAAAGTGCCAGCAAAGTTATCATCAAGCCTTGAAAATAACAAGTGGGTATTTCTATGTCTAAAAGACTTCTGCTTTTCATTAAAGGATATGATTGCATAGCCTTAGAGAAGGTTTTCAGCCTAAAATCCTGGAGGAATCGAATCGATGCTTTTGTGAATGAGACCTCCAGTATTTTAGGTAGACTTTTTTTTGTTCCCTCATTCCTAAAATCATATTTAATACTCAACATTGGGGTAATTTAATGCATGTACGCATATTTTAATATATTTAAAGGCATAGTTTTCTTAAAGTATCATTTAGATTTTTCAGTGAAAAGACCAGATGGAGATCTGTGTCTTATCTACTACAGGTTGAAGCAATTCAGGTAGATTATATTTTATAAAGCCACAGAGTTAAGTAATAGGATTCTCTTTAATGTTGCACACCAATTGCAGAAAACACCTCTGAGAAAATAACAACGTGAGTCAACGAACTCTGGCCCACCATTCAAATCCTGTTTACCACCTGTTTTTGTAAAAAGAGGTGTTGATTAAAATATGGCCACATCCACTCACTTTGATATTGTCTCTGGAAATTGTTCCACTGAAATGATAGGATTGAATTGTTGAAATTCAGACCCTTATGATTTCTAATTAATAGTATTCTTTGTAGCCAGGAACAGATAATATGTGTCAACCCTCGTGTCTCAGTAAAGTCTAAGTCCTGTTATAAAGAACACATCTTGGGCCTTCTACAAATTCTTATTGTCAGCAATCCATGGACAATGGGGATGGTTTAAACACAGGACTAACTTGGTCATTTCATAGTCTTA
Organism: Zapus hudsonius; assembly: GCA_004024765.1. Taxonomy (NCBI): domain Eukaryota; kingdom Metazoa; phylum Chordata; class Mammalia; order Rodentia; family Dipodidae; genus Zapus; species Zapus hudsonius. The sequence goes on from PVHP010029787.1 coordinate 12,341, forward strand.
AGTATGAAACGGTCTCTAAGTTATACTGTTGTTTTGTTGTTGAGGACTTGTTGGAGACATATTTTATTCTCTGCTACCTGATATGATTCCAAATGAGCTTCTGACAGCTACTATCCCCTTCCTTCTCCAGCTCAGAATTCTATGAGTAGATTTCCAAATGTAGCTAAAATGGAAAACAGACATTCCAAGTAGCACTTTGACAGAAAATTTATGACTATGGTTGTATATGTAAGGGAAAGTAAATAACACAAAATAAATATATGTGAATTGTCTAGATTTTTTTGAGGATACATAATATACAAACTTGTAACTCATGTAATATACATAAAATCTCATTGGTTCTGTTTTGATCTTCCAGATTCATAATTCAAAACAAATATTTTCAAACTTCATGTTTATTTATGGTTTCAGTTAAACAATTTTATAACATTACATGAAAGAATATAGGCTGATAAAATCAGTTCTGTCATGGATTTATTTTATTTTGAATTTATTATTCTTTTTTAAAGTAGATGTTTATTCAGTGTCATAATCAGGCTATTTGCAAAGGGTCAAAGTATTCTTTAGAAATAGAAACAAGGGAAAAAATTTGTTCATACTTTTAACCAGTTAGAACAGTTGTCAAAATATTGGGGGAAAAAATCTTGCAAACTTCTATTTGTCCTTGCAAAGTGACTTGGCTCAGATGACTATTGAGCATTAAACAAGTTTTTGTACAAATCAAAATGAGGGCAATAAAGAAAGGATTAAAACTGAGGCTATTAGAAAACTGATTAAAACTGAGGCTATTATAGAAAAGTCATAGGAAAGACTCTTCTAACAGTCCTCACTTCTTGTCTATGTCCTCCAAAAATAGAAGCTCTGCTGTTCTTACTGACCTGGAGCAATGACTCAGGAGCCACATAAGTCAGAATAAAACTGCACAACCACATGTGACAACATAACCCTACGAAGTGACTCAGGCAGCAGGCATGGCACCATGTACTGAGTGTTCTGACACTCTCCCTTAGGGAGCTTATGGTTGGTGCAAAGGAAGGCAGACTAGTCAATACCCAAGACTATGGAGAAGGCTGTACTCATGGAAGTTCAATTCCATGACTCCTCGTCACACATAATCAAAAATGTTTTATTCAACTCATTAATTGATGAGTAAGATGTCATGACCAGATCAAAGACCAATTCAGAAGCTGGACAGATATAGACAGCCGTAAGCTAAGATTGATGGACAGACGTAAAATGCACTCACGTCCAACAAGACCATAAACCTTTGGGATTCCCTTTCCACTTGGCAGATACTTTCAGCATACAAAATCGCACAAAACGATACCTTCTGACCTGCAATTTCCCTAAGTCTGAGATGTTTAATTAGCAGTAAGCTCGGTGATGAACTAAGTGTATACACCTAATTAATACTTGGATGATCTTGGTTCCAAAAGGACAATGAGAGAAAGCTACCCGCATAATTCACTTATTTCCATGGTGCCAGATGTACATTGTGAGGCATAGAAAAAGACAATATCAGCTGAGGTCAACATCAGGCAAGGCAAGCATGGAGATGCTGGAACTGAGACTTGGAAGGGAAAGGGGGAGGGGGATGAGAAGATGAGCATTCCAGGGAAAAAAGAAAATAAATGACAAGTTGATTTTCCTTCCTCTGCTGCCCTATGTGACCCACCAAATCACAAACTCACTCTAGAAAAAGATAGAAAATGCAAACATTGCTATCTTGAGAAGCAGGAATAACCCTGTCAGACAGGCATAGATTAAAAAATAAAATCCCAAGGTGGCATTATCCAGGAGCCAAGGAAGGACCACGATGCCTTATGATACGCTAGCTTATGCTTCATGGTGGACCGTGGGTTGAATGGAAAGTGGAAAACGAGAGAGAGGGAAGGCAGATAAACTGCCTTGTGCCAGCCATGTGTGTTGCTTGTCTGAATCAGCTTGTGGTCTCTCACTTTCTCTATTTAGAATTCTGTACATCTGGGTCTATTTCTCTAGTGTTTCCTATCATATCAGTGACAGAATTACCAACACAGAGGTATCCATAAATGAGACTGCAGCTCAATAGTTTCAAGTGTCTGTAAAGCTTGGAACAAAAGGCTCAAATGCAAATGAGATCTGCTTAATTCAGTGAGTATTTCTGATGTTACCCAGGTGCCAATGACATCTTCCTGACCAGCACACAGGCACCAGGGACCAACCCAACATACATTTTTAATGTGCTCAGCTGTGACAGCGTATACACACAGAAGACCTTAAGGCCTTAAAGTCATCATCTTGGAAACCACTGCACTTTTAGGGACCCAGAAGAAACAGTTTAATTAATCTTCTTTTCAGAGTAGCTTTTTTTGATATAAATTATGTACACTGAAAACCTGCCAATTATAGCAAATTAAGGAACTTGGCAAGTGCATCCCGTAGAGGCAGATGGTAAATAATATCCAGATTCTGATTTGAAATAAGACCAGAGATCAGCGAGTGCCGAATGTAAAAGCCATCCAGATAGGAGAAATAAACAGGCAGTGTGAGGCTTTGTTTTAGGATAACTGTAGGAACCCACCGAACATGGGTGCCTCACAACCTTATGTAGATCACTGTAGGATGCACCTGCCTCTTCTTGGAGCTGCGATTTTTTGATGGGTAATTGTCTATTGTGTCGGGATCTTTGTGTTATTCCAAGATACCAGTTTCCCCACCTGTGCAGTGAGTGACGATGGTGACGGGGTAGGTTGTAAAAACCCCATTATGTTATGTGTTTAGCTGTCTGTGGAAGCCACTTTTTTCCATAGGAATCTTAGCTGCTTTTATTCGTGGCGCCATAATTCAGCTGCTCGAATAAATAACCCGTGGCATCTCTTCACTATCTATAGGCCAAAAGTGACTGCCAACATTGATGGTCTCTTGCCAAACTTTTTAAAATTCCAAAAGTCCTTATAGGGCTTGGGGAGGCAGCTCAGTGGTTAAAGGTGTAACTTGCAAAGCCTGATGATCTGACTTTTTCTCCAGAACTCACATAAAGCCAGACACAGATTGGTGCAAGTGTCTAAGATCCCACCAGGCCTAGCTTGGGAGGAGGAGATGGGAGAATCCCAAGCTCTCTGACCAGCAGTAACAAGAGACCCTATCTCATAAGAAGATAAAGGAGAGCTCAGATGCCTTGCGGTTGCCCTCTGACCTCCACGTCTATACCATTAGGATGCACACCGTCACACAAAATTTAATGAAACAATCCTAAAATGTTTTATAAGTCCTATTGGTGTGAGTCACTGCGAGAGCAAGGAGGACTCAGCTCAGGTAATCTAATAACTGGATAATTTTCTCCCTAATATACCACAGAATTTATTTAACTGGAATGATGGTGAACACAATTTACCTAATAACTAATCTTTTTTTTTCTTACTAATTCACCACAGAAATCATTTAGAATTGCTGGACTCAGTTTCAGACTATGTTTTGGGATGGGAGGAGAGGGGTGGGGAGAAGCCCCCAGACTGGAAGGAAAGGAACAGCACCTGTTAGAAGGGAGGAGAGTGAATGGAGACAAGGCTCTGAGCTCTCTGCATCGGCCTCCATGGCACCACCAGGTTTGTCTGTAAGCAGGTAACCTCCTTCCAAAGAGGAAACTTCAGATTCAAGCAATGGTGCAGCCATCCAGCAGAAGCGGAGCTTTATTCTCTCGTTCTGCACCTCTCAGCCAACATCCTCAACATCATGCATTGACAGGCCTTCGAGGAGTCCTAAGTCACAGATTGGACAACGTTCATCGTGGATGGAATTCATGCTCAGCCCTGGTTGCTAAAATGAGGGAGTGACTCATCCACCGTGCGTACAGCCTTCCAGCTATTTTCAAGGCTGTAAGTGATGTGGAGAGAGGCCCAGTTTACTTCAATGAGTTCCTGTGACAGGGCTGTTTCCTAGGAGCCTTCAATCAAATTACAAGCCTTGATTCTCCCGCAGGGCCTGCCTGGCCAGATGATTTCATTTTACTTTTAGGGTAACCTTTGCCATCAGTGATGTCACTGAACTGTTCCTTCTCTGGAAAGGCTCCTAGGAACACACAAAAAGGTTAATTTGTGTGATATTTGGTTAAAGAGACTTGTGTACTGGAGGGGCTCTGTTTGGCTGGAGGCTGGTAACGGCTCAAAGCAGGAACCTTCAGATGAAGACAATTGGCACCCAGCCAGCACCAAGGTAGCTTTATGCACTTGCTACCGGGGAGCCACTCAGACAGAAAATCACAGCTGAGAAAGGCGGCAGTGGGTCCTTTCTACAATTCAGAGTTTTCACTCAAGAAGACTTGGCATATTTCCTCATGATTATTTTTTTCCTCAAAAACAGGAGCTTCAAGACTCAATGGAAAATGTAACCAATCATGCCACAGAAGAGAAAAACAAAACAAAACAAAAATACATGTGTTCTACTATCCAAATCAGAAATGAGAATGGAAAAACACAGGTAGCATACATGTCACAATTTAGTCATTTTTATTCCCCAAATCAGTGTGTATTTATCATCAATATGGATTCTCTCCTCCTGCCTCTGGCATGAATGATCCTCACTGTGTGCAGGAGACAAGATATGGAAGTGCTGGGAAGATGGCTCAGTTGATAGGTGCATCCCCCAGAGAAATGTCAAGTGGGTGTGTTAGTGAGTGCCTATAATTCCATTTCTGGGAAGGGGAGTGGTGGGCAGAGACAGGTCTCTGGGTCCAGATGGCTAGCTAGACTAGCAGAATCCATGAGTCCTGGGTCCAGGTGAGAGAACCTGCCTCACTGAAGAAAGTGGAAAGTGACCATATATATATATATATATATATATATATATATATATGTGTGTGTGTGTGTGTGTGTGTGTGTGTGTGTAGAGAGAGAGAGAGAGAGCAATGAAGGTATTGATATCAACCACTGGTCTCCACGTGCATTAAAACAGAAGTGCACATGTGACCACAAACAAATGTGGGCACTTAGATGTGTGACATGTGTACACACATACAACACACACACACACACACACACACACACACGTGAAATCAATATGTCTACAGCAGAACACCCCTGCTGGACATGAAGGTGTGTGAACCACCTACAGCAGAATATCAAAATTATATAGTAGCAACCTGGCATTTTTCTAAGCCATACATTAAAAAAGAACTGATTCTAATCATGTGTACATGTTTTATTTAGTAATATCATGAAAAATAGACATTCTGCCTTTAATTTTCCTTGACTTTTCTTCTTGAATCAAGCCTCAGGATTTCTGTTATCTATCAGGGCTTTCCACAAAAACCAGCCCAGCTTTACCTTTCTATGTATTCTCTTCACCCTTATTTTTGTTTAATTAAATCAAGCCTCATCTCATGTTGCTATACAGCATTTCAATTGCTATTATTCCAGTGAATAATGCAATACATTTACAACATAATGAGAGCATGAGGCATCATAGGAAATCAGTAAATAAATGGTAGAGAACTTTTAAAGCACAAATAAGAGTGTCTGTGATCAAATAGGCAAAACAATAAACCATATGGACATCTGGACACAGACTTACACAATAAATCCTGAACATAAAATGTATTTTATATTAAAAGCTAAAATTCAAGGATAAGTAAAAAATAAAAACTTACATCATTCAACAGTCAAGAAATTAAAAGAATTATTTAATGGGAATTTTTACTGAAATTTTGGGTAAAGAAAGCAAATGCCCTATCACATAATCTCGGGGTTCCTGTATATGAATAAACACGTTTTCAAAAGAAAATAAGTGATCAATATAATCAACCAAGATGAGAAAGACAAAGGATTGAAAGTAATGACCATTAACAAGGTAAACCAAAAGAAGATTCTAGAATAAAGCAAAGCAGGGAAGGCCTCTAGATTGGTGTCTAAACCTTCATCAGCATTCTAGAAGAAATAATGCTAAATCAATAATATACTAACAACTTTTTTACTAACAAGATCGTGCTTGGGAGAAGCTAATTAAAATTATCACTTTGTATATTTACTCATCTGAGACTGGAAAATAGTGGAGTTACTCAGAAGAAGGATTGGAAAAAGATAATATTAAAAGAAGTAGTTAAGGGTACAGAGGTCACAATGAACAGACAAGAAATGGAAGGAAATGATGACCAAACCCTATGTTAAAGAGAAAAGCATGCTTTAAAGTGTCCATCACACTTCTACTGAGTCCTTTTCCTTCCCACACCCTCAAAATGCTGCTAAAGGAGAAGCAACAAAAATAGGTATCTACTGTGGCAAAAAGGAAATAAAAGAAAGATTCCTCACGTCTTCTCAGCAGAGTTCACAAGTGAGGTGATTTCTAACAATTAATTCATGGTAAATACAAATGCTCTTCTAACTTAAAATGGGATTGAGGTCTGGAGAGATGGCTCAGTGGTTAAGGCGCTTGCTTCTGAAGCCTAATGACTCGAGTTCAATTCTCCAGTACCCAAGTTATGCCCATTCTGCCTGCCTCTCTTCTTTTTATCTTTATCTCTCTCTCTGCTTGAAATAAATAGATAAAAATATATTGAAAACAACAAGTAAAATAAAATGGGATTTCCTTCTAATAAATCTAGCCTCAGTTGAACATCACGTGAGTTGACTATGCATGTAATGGAAACTAACTTCCCAAGTGCCATAGTCCAGCAATGGTCTAGTGAAAACTATTATCTGTCCACCCTTGTGACTGGTTAACTAGGAGCTGTAGCTCCCTGCTCGTGCTCTGCAACAAAGAACAGATCATATTACATATCACTAACCTGAGGGGGAAAAGCAAAATTTAAAGATTCATTTCTACTAAATACGTTTTTCTATTACAAAACCATAAAGTCAACATATTCAACTTTGAGAGCTGGGATAGCTAATTAGTAAAGTGCTTGTCTTACAAGCATGAGGACCTGAGTTTGATCCCCAGGACCCTGTTGATCATGATGGAATGTGCTGGTGTGTTAGTTTGAATAATGTCCCCCATAAGAATTAAGGGTTTATTAAAATATTAATTGTCTCCAGGCTTCTGGCTGGAGGAAGTGTCACTTTGGCCTAGCCTCCTGGGGACTGACCCTTTCTAACTTGGATGCAAAATACTAGGAATAGATATGCAAAAGAAGAGCAGGAACCCTGGTCTGGAGTTCTGTATTTTGTGAATTACAGTGTGTTACAGTGTGCTTGCTTACTTGGTGCTGGTGGTGGGTTCTCTCTCTCTCTCTCTCTCTCTCTCTCTCTCTCTCTCTCTCTCTCTCTCTCTCTCTCTCTCTCTCCCTCCCTCCCTCTCTCTCTGCTTGCTTCTGTGAAATGGGGCCAGCCTTTTTCTTAACTTCCCCTGGATCTGTTCAATAAATATTTTCCTCCCCAAATCATGCCTGGTTTGGAGATTCATCCCAGCAGGGTGTGGCTGACTACAACAGCTGGTAATTCCAACGTTGGGGAGGCATAGACAGATAGATCTATGATGTACTAGCCAGAAAGACTAACATATATGGCGAGCTCTGGGCCAATGGGAGACTCTACCTCACATGCAACCACACATGCACATATGTGTGTGTGTGTCTGTGTGTATGCGTGCACACACACAGACACACACATATTAAAAAGCATTTTGAGATGGAACTTTCTATATAAGCAATATCAGAAGAAGCTCCATGCAAATGATATAATGACATAATAGGAAAAATAATAAGAAAAAATATGAAGACAGAGGTCAACAAAAATGTGTATGAAGAGAAGCAAAGAATGAAAGGATATAAAAACAATATCCTTCATCAAGTAAAATCCATGTCTAATGCAAGAATGATGTGAGTTACAAACAAATTTAAAAATCAAATTGCTACTCTGAACCATTTCTTATAATCAACACAAATATAGAGAGTGAAGAAAACCATCAAGATGAGGAGAGATGGTAAAAGAAAGAAGAAACAAAATCGGGAGGAAGGGGAAGGAGGGAAGAGGAGAGACAGACTAGGTTGAGGAGAGGTAAAGATAAGCCTACTGGCTTCCTTGAAGAACACTGCCTAGCCCAAAGCCCAAAATCTATTAAAGAATATAAAACAAGAAAATTTCCTTTAGATGATGAAGCAAATAACTAAAAATAAAAGAAATGTGCTCTAAGCCAGCAAAAATGAATACAGACCACACAAAACTAAAACCATCTAATTTACTATAGAATTTCAAAGATAAAACCTTCGACAGCCTACCTCCAGAAAAGTATAAAGTATTTATCCTTTAAAAAAAAAAAATTAGAGCCCCCTGAATCTGCCAACTGACCAGCAGCATGTAATGTTAGAGATCTACAAAGTTCTGGAGGAAGAGAAAACGTGTGGCCAAGATCATGTAGTCATCCAGGTGTCACATAGAGAGGTAATAATATCACACCAGTAGCCAAGAGACTCAACCATCACTCACCCAGTAGAATCTCATCAAGCTAAAATACTCTTGAACAGACAAACATATCATAAACAGAACCTACCAACCACCATCAGAATGGGAGAAAATCTTCACCAGCTATACCACTAATAGGCCTAATATCTAGAATCTATAAAGATCTCAAAAAATTAAGTAATAAAAAAAATCCACTCAAAAAATGGGGCAGTGAACCAAATAAGGAATTCACAAAAGAAGAAATATAAATGGCTAATATTCATTTAAGAAAACGTTCAACATCCTTTATTGTTAGAGAAATGCAAATTAAAACATCTATGAGATTCCACCGTGCTCTAACTAGGATGGCAACCATTGAAAATAATCCAATGACAAGAGATGATGGCAAGGATTGGGGAAAGAGGAACCATCACTTACCAATTTGCTGCTGGTGGAAGTGCAAACTTGTATAACCACTATGGAGTTCAATATAGGGACCCCTGAGAAAGATGAAAATTGAGTTACCAACTGACCCAGCTATTGCTCCACTGGGCATCTACCCTAAAGGCTCCTCTCTTCTATACAGAGACATCTGCTCAACCATGTTTATAACTGCTCAATTTACAATAGCTAAGAATTGGAACCAACTGGTCACTGGATAAATGGATATCAAAGCTGTGGTACATATATCAGGAAAAATGACATTATGAATTTTGCAGAAAAATGGATGGACTTGGAACAGACCATATTCAGCAAACTCACACAAGCACACAAAGACAAAGGCCACCTCTTCTCCTTCATCGGCAGTTCCTAACCAGGAGCAGCTTGAGTTGCAGGCAAACCTGATAGGCACCTCAAGGGACAGAGGGACAGATAATAGGGATGGAAGTGTATGGGGGGAGAGAATGGCAGGGTGGAGGGGAATAGATTTACACAAAACTAAGTCAAAAATGAACTGGTGCCATAGAATCCTTACTCCTGGAGAGAAGGCTAAAATACACAACCCTCCAAAGGAATACAGGGTCATCATCTGATAAGAAGGGCCGTTAAGAGGGTGAGATGAAGCCTGACTCTAAAACATTTGGTCTGGCTTGTAACTTCCAATGCCAGAAATCAGTTACTACCCACATTGAGCTGTTGATCTTAGAGACCTACGTGGTCCCCCAAACAAGATAAGCTTCAGTCAAAACACTTGATTACCCATCCAGGCAAAAGATAAGAACCTATTTCTGAAGACACCATGGACTGAAGACACACAACATCAAGAAACCCAGCTGGAACCTGAAGGGAAACCAGTTCCCAGGTTAACAGCCCATATAATGATGGAAGGCCCACTTGAGCTGCTAGGGGAAATCAGCCAACAATGCTGGGAGAAAACAGGGGACACTGCTTTATGACAGCAACCAGCATGACAAGATGTACACATCTGTGCAAT
>PVHP010029788.1:0-22141 GCA_004024765.1 Zapus hudsonius
GATAGTTTTGTGTGTGTGTGTGTGTGTGTGTGTGTGTGTGTGTGTGTGTGTGTGTGTGTATAGAAATAATTTAAAAAGAGATAGTTTGGGAAGAAGTACGTTGCAGGCATGGAGAATGCTGTGCCCAGAAGCCATAGATTGTTAGAGGAAAATTCCAATGCCAGGGGTGAGAAACTTTCCAGTGAGTTGTTGGTCAGGGAAGCCCATAAGGCCCCCAAATCAACATAAGCTATCTCCAAAGCCCTTGGTTCTCCACCAGAACTAGATGTAAGACCTTACTGCTGAAGACAGCACCTGTTTCAGCTGCAGGACACTGAGAATCAAGCTGGAAAGGAGCTGGATGCTGGGCAGCTATTGTAGTGCTGGAAAGTGCTATGCAGGCTACTGGTGGATAACAACTGTCAACAGTGTTAACCAGCTACACAACTGCCAGTCGAGCAAGATGTACCCACCAGTGCAATAGCGGCATGACTCTTAATCCCAAAATGATCTCAGACTGGATTGGAAGAGGATTCCACAGGAGAGAATTCATGCCTGGTGTTGAAAACCTAGTCAGAAGCCTATGTCTGGGAGGTCATAGGTCCGGGGTGGGGGGGGAGATCTCTGGCTAAGTGGATATGTTGTATGACATAGATTAATACCACTGTCACTTTTGATCAGAGAAGCTTTTCTTATGGTTGGTATATAGATGGTGATACTCAAATCTCAAAGTGCTAAGAAGTGACAGTTAAATGCTCAGCACTAAATCAGACATTATTATCAAGCTAAGGCTTAGAGACCATTGGAGAAGAGGTAGTAGAAAAAAATGTAAGTAATGGGAGGGATTATGATCAAAGCATATTATGTACATGTATGAAAGGGTCAATTTCAAAACACAGTAATTTTGAGCCAGGTGTGGTGGTGCACACCTTTAATCCCAGCACTTGGGAGGTAGAGGTGAGACGATCACAGTGAGTTCAAGGCCACCCTGAGACTAGATAGTGAATTCCAGGTCAGTCCAGGCTAGAGTGAGACCCTACCTCAACCAGCCCCCCTCCAAAAAAAAAAGCAGTAATATTAAATACAAAACCCAGAAAGAGTAGGGTTGAGTCAATGAGTGTGTTTGCCTGGTAACAGAGACACCTTTGCAGTGAGAACAGGTGAAAGAGCCCAGGGAAAATGCGGTGAATCCACACAATGTTTCCCACCTTTCTTCTCTGCGCCCTCGAAAACGTGGGTCATCAGGATCCCGGGCAAAACGTTCATCTCCAGGTCTTCGGCCTTCCCATGCCCCTGGAGGGCCTCGGGCTGCACCCCGGCCATCCCCCTCGCTGAATTCCCTGTGATCAGGTGGAAAGGGAGGCCCGGGGCCCCCTCTCCTCCACTTCTCTTCTTGTGGTAAAGGTCCTCCTCGGCCCTCGAATTCCCGTAACCGGTGGCCAAAGCGCTTGTCAGGGTGGAAGTCATCTGGTCTGCTGAAGTCATCGGGGAAATCAGGATGAGGACCACGCCTGTCAGGGGGACCCCTGCAGTCCTGGCCACCTCGAAAGGGACCCCTCTCAGGCCCATGCTCAGGGCCACCACCCTGTTCATGCCGTCTCTCTGCCATGGGGCCCAGGTGATGGTTGGGAGGGCCACGAGAGTCACCTAAACGAGACAAAGATGACCGTTACCATGGTGTCTAGGAGGCCTGCTGAGCAGTATATATCAGTTTCAGAGATACCCTGACCTAGGGCAAGGAGGCCAGCAGTGCTCACTTCTTACTTCATGCTAGAGGACTGACACAAGCTTCTTTCCTTTCCAGCCCCTGTGCTTTTGGTCATTTGTTAGGGCCACCTACTTCACCCCAAGGTGGACACAACAGAGAAAAGCCATGCTACAGGACAGGGCACTGAACACCAAGACTTCACCACTGCTTTTTTTTTTCCTTTTAAATTTTATTTGACTGTATTTAAGTTAGCATGTGCATATGCGCATTGAGTGCGTGTTTGCAGGTATGTGGAGGACAGAGGACAACCTTTGGTGTCATTCCTTTCAGGTAACAACCACCCTTTTTAATTTTTTTAATATTTTACTTATTTGCTTAACAGAGAGATGTCAAGGGGCCAAAAAAATGGAACATCAGGGCTTCTTGTCTTTGCAAACTAATGCCAGACCCATGCACCATTTTATATGTTTGGCTTTCCATGGGTACTGGGATATCGAACCCAAGCCGTGCAAGCAAGATCCCTTAACTGCTGAGACATCTCTCCAGCTCATGTCCACCTTTTTAAATTGTTTTGAGAAAGTGTCTTTCCTTGGCCTAGAGCTTGCCAAGTAGGCTACAGTGACAGGCTAGTAAGCCCCAGGGAACCTCCTCCCCAGTGAGAGAATTATAAGCACATGCAATCAGGCCCAGCATTTTTATGTGGGTTTTGGGGCTTGGATTCAGGCCTTCATGCTTGCATGGCAAGGACTTTACTGACTAAGCAATCCTCCCAGTCCTGTACCTCTACTCTTCTAAAGGCCAAAAAAACCATTACAGAGCCTCCCCCCCCCCATCTACACTGCTGCCTCCTGTGATGCCCCTTTTAATTTTTACTCTGGCCTGTGTAGCTTGATTCCATAACTCACTAGGAATACACTCAGGCGCACAGAACCACGGGCCTCTCTTATAACTGCCTGGAGACCAAAGAGCCCTGCTGGCCTCAGTTTCTAGGTTTGACACAAACACCTTTTCCCTTTTCTTTCTTTCTAAAAAAAATTTATTTATTTAGATACAAGGAGAGAGAGGGAGAGGGAGAGAGAGAGAGAGAGAGAGAGAGAGAGAGAGAGAGAGAGAGAATGGGCATGCCAAGGACTGCAAACGAACTCCAGATGCATGTACCACTTTGTGGATCTAGCTTTATATGAGTACTGGGGAATCAAAACTGCGTTGTTAGGCTTTGCAGGCAAGACTTAACTGCTGAGCCACCGTTCCAGACCAGAAACACCTTTTCTGCTCTCTCTAGGAGTGATGTGTGTCAAATGTATTATCATCATCCTCTTGAACTGGGTGTATGTGGGTGTGTGGCAAAGCACTTGTCAGTTATGTGCCAGGTCCTAGTCTCTAGCCCAAGCAGCACAGATAAAGAAAAAAAAGTTCTGATGTCCTGGATAAAAATGGGACAAGAGCCGGGCATGGTGGCGCACGCCTTTAATCCCAGCACTCAGGAGGCAGAGGTAGGAAGATTGCCATGAGTTCAAGGCCACCCTGAGACTACATAGTGAATTCCAGGACAGCCTGGGCTAAAGCGAGACCCTACCTCAAAAAACCAAAAAGGGACAAGGCCAATGAAATTGTGCACTGTGTTACTTTAGTCTCCCTCAACTGACAGAGTTGCTTTGCCAGCTACTAAGCTAACTACTACAGCCACTACAAATAGATACACCCATTTTGTGCCAACATTTAATACCTTTTATTTATTTGCAGGCAGAATTTGGATCTGGGCTGAACCTGAACCAACAGGCTTTGCAAACAAAAGCTTTTAACTGCTGAGCCATCTCGCCAGCTGCTTTGTGGGATATTGTTTGTTTTGTTTTTCATCACTGTGGGTCTGCCACTTTAACTGGCACATGAACTTCCAGATTTGGATTCTCCTGGCTCTCTGCCTTTCATTGCTTTAAGTGGGCTGAAGTTACATGTATGTGTTACTTTGCATCCAGGTTTATGTGGGTGCTGGGAATTTGAATTCAGATTGGCAGGCTTGTAAACAAGCATCTTTAACCACTGAACCATCTCCCCAGACCTGAAATCAAGCATTTCTTTTAAAAGGGAGTGTCATGGTTTGATCCAGGTGTCCCCCACAAACAAATGAATGTAATCTGGGTAATCTGCCTCAGCTGATGGCAGTTTGGATTTTACAACCTAGATGGAGCTGTGTTGTTGGGGTCGGGCTTATGGGGATTATAAATACCTTCCTGCCGCTGTTTCCAATGCTGTGGCAGAGGTGATGTCTACCCCACTGCTCATGCCATCGTTTTCCCTGCCAGGATGGAGTCTCCCCTCGAGTCCGTAAGCCAAATAAACCCATTCCTCCACAAGCCACTTTTGTTTGGGTTCTTTCTGCGCAGCAACTAGGGGGCTGACTGCAACAGGGAGTATGACCGGGTGTGGTGGCACAAGGCTTTAATCCCAGCATTTGGGAGGCAGAGGTAGGAGGCCTGCCATGAGTTCAAGGCTACCCCGAGACTACATAGTGAATTCCAGGTCAGGCTGGGCTAGAGTGAGATGCTACCTTAAAAAACCATAAATAAATAAATAAATAGGAGTATGCTCTTAGCATGGTGGGTCATATCTATAATCCCAGTACCAGAAAAACGAGGCAGGAAGATTGCCAAAGAGTTCAAGGCCAGCCAGGCTACAATGCAAGAACTCGTCTCAAAATAGAAATAAATAGATAAGTTAAATAGGTAAATAATTGAGAGGTACAAAGGGACATTGTAACTTCATCAGAAAGAGACTCTCTTCATGTGAGCTCATCTGTCTTTTTCCTTGGTTGGGCTGCAAGCATCCTGGATTCACTTTCATCTGGAAAACAAGCTTTCAGCTCTGTTCACTGCACCTGCCAATATTCTTCAACTTCAGGTTGCTTGAACTTAGTGTCACTTCAGAATGGCTGACCTCTGACCTCTGTTGCACCTGTTCCACTTGAACATATCCAAGGAATGTTAATCTTCTCATCACCTCTATCTATGTAAAAGGAACCCACTACTACAAACAAGAAGGGATGTGGCCACTGGTGATGGGGCAGTGGGAGTGGCTTATGCAGGAAGAAAGGGGGTAGGATGAGAGGAGGGGAGAAGGGGGAGCACAGAGAGGGAGCTGGTGGAGGCACATGAATAGAAAGAGACCACTCTCACTTGATGATGGGAGTACCTGGTCATCACAACTTCCTTCCTAAAGGTCCCCAGTGGAGTCCAAGGTGACTCCATGATTCTCTCTTGGGGCCACATCCCTCTGTGTATCCTCTGCTACCACCCCATGCAACAGGGGCATAAGCTCTCTGACCACTTGATCTTGCTCTTTTCTACCTCAATATCTCAATAAATTCAAAGCTGAACTTGCTTTAGATTTCCAAAGACCAGGGACTATAAATGCTGACAAGAATTTCTCCAGCTGGAAGATGGGACAAGAAACACCTAACAAGTACCACACGGTGCAGGAAGTTAACAAGGGACAACCAGGACTTCTGGTGCCCTGAATGGCTCTTTCAGCCGTTAGGGTTATCTCATAATTTCCACATAGCCATGTCCTTCAATGCTGACAGTTCTCACTGCTTTGCACCACACATCAGTACATTGCTTTCTTCATTTCAAATGGTGCATAACAATCTAAGTCGCTAAAGAATCCAGTATTATGACACAAGTGAAGGCCCAGGAAGTGAGAATGAAACCTTGCTGAAGCCCTGAATCCTTTACTGCATACAAGGGCTTAAACCATCACAGTTCAGTTCTTAGGGAACTCAGACATGTACCTGCATTCCTGGGCACAAGAGCCACTTTTCTTCCCAGTAGTGGGCAGGATTGGCCTAAGCTAGATACCGTGACTAGGGCTGGCCACTGGCGGCAAAGAGCTCAATACCTCTGGCCAGCAATACTGCCCAAGTAAATATATCTATGACAACAACAAAGCTGCCACCAGGAAGGAGAGTGACTTAGTCCCAGCAGGTCCACCACCACTGTGCCAGTTACTTATCAGCAAAACTATTTACTGTGAAATGCACAACAATGACAGAATACTTCTTCCTCAACTGAGCAGACATTTACCTTTGTTAGGACCAGGTCCTTGTCCAGGGTTCAGAGGGGGGATGCGGCCTTGTGCTCCCTGCTGCCCTAGGCCTGGTATCAGGGGTGGAGGGCCAGCATTCTGTCCTTCCTAAAAAGACATTTAAAAGCAGGGATGTGAAACCATCAGCTGATGCTTTATGAATAACAACTCTATCATAATGTGACAAAGTGTCCCAAAGCTTCTCTCACTGAACATTTAGCCAGAGACAACACAACAAAGCTGCCCTAAACTAGAAGGACACACTTCTGTTGCCATAATCAAAGGAAGCACTTCTATTTTAAACCTGTTGGCAGGTCTCATTTCAAGCTGGATCTTTTCTTGCAAAGCCATTCGAGAGCTGCACAGTTACAAAAGTATCAGTAGTAAAACTGCATTTATGTCTGAAACTAGTCACACAAATGAATAGCCTTAGCAAGAGGTATTACACTGACAGTTAAAAATGATCACTAGGCTGGGTGTAGTGATACAGGCCTGGAATCCTAGCTCTTTGGAGGCTGAGGAATGAAGGTCAGGAGCTATAGGGTGAGTCAATTTCAAAAGACTGGGGGGTGGATGCTATCAGGAACCCCATGCCAGAAATTTCTATACTGCTTTGTTGCCAGCCACTTTCAGCCCAGGACAGTTGTTACCATCTTTCATACTGCTACGTTAACATCCAAAAGCGTTTCCACTGAAGCAAACCAATGAAAACAACTGATCTGAATAAATACTTCAAAGTGAAATTAGATTTCAGCATGTAAGAAATCTGAGCAAAGTAGCCAGGTGGGGTGGTACATGACTTTAATCTCAGCAGTTGGGAGGCTGAGGCAGGAGGACAGCTGTAAGTTTGAGGCCAGCCTGGAGTCACAGAGCAAATTCCAGATCAGCCTGGGCTGGAGTGAGACCCTTTCTCAGAAGAAAAAGACATATGAGCAAAGGTTTCCTCCAAGCAAATTCTGAGAACTGCAATGCCCTACAAGTTTTCAGACTCATTCTACCACGATTCCCATGAGCCAATGAAAGCTTTAGAATCATCACTTCTCATGTTGAGTTTCCTCAGTCTGCCCTCTTCTCTGATATGTTTAGAATTTTGGTCATAATACAGTAGTAAGTTACTTTTAAAAAATTGTTTATTTATTTGCAATGAGAGAGCAAGAGAAAAGGAGGGAGGGAAAGAAGGAGAGCTCTGTGCTAGGGCATCTAGCTGCTGCAAATGAACTCCAGATGCATGTGCCACTTTGTGCATCTGGCTTTATGTGGGTACTGGGGAATCAAACCCAGGTCGTTAGGCTTTGCAGGCAAGTCCCTTAACCACTGAACCATCTCTCCAACCTGTAAGTTACAATTTATCTTCCAAAATGAAAACTATTTTTAAAAAACTGTTAAGGTTAGGAAAATAAATAGAATACACATGCAATATACACTGAATTAATAACATACACTATATGTTAAGCTTTAAGGCAATTTAGGATGACAAATCTAAACATTATTCAACTCATCGTAAGTTCTGAAATGTAAAAATGAGCAAGTATCGCATGAATCTTCATGACATTTTGAAGTTCTGAAAGATCTACAGAATGCCACACAATTTACTTATTCATCTAGTTCTTTTAGTTCTAAAAATCCAATGCAAGCTTTAGATTACATGTACTCAGTGAAGTTTGAAAGACAAAGCCTGGTTGGAGTGTGTATGTAGCTCAGGGGTAAGAGTGCTTGCCTAGCACATGTGATATTCTGGGTAGCACACGCTACACCTCCACCCCCCAAAAAGATAAAGAAAAAACAGACTTTTCCACATACTATATCTTCTGTAGCACCCCCTTCTCTTAGGGAATTGAACGTCATTCAGGGACAGCCCAGGGATTGTTGTTAGATTTCTCACTTTTGTCTGCCCATAACTGAATTCCAGGACAAAACCCAGTTTCATCCAAGATAAAAAAAAAAAAAAAAACTTCAGAATCAGTCATATCATAGCCAAATGATTCAAATCCATTCACACCGCTGTTATCTTCTGTAATTCATTCACACCAAAACAACCTAAACTCTCCTCACATCATCTCCAGCACTGCATGGGGAGTAAAACTTGTCTAACGAAGCCAGTCCTCAGCACAGGACCAGAGAAATTCCTACACTTTTTCCTGCAAATATATTTTTCATGTTATTTATTTATTTAGGATTTTTGGGACAGAGTCTCATAATACAGCCTGACTTCAAACTACCTACATAGCCAAGGATGGCCTTGAACTCCTGATCTCCTCACCTCCCCCTCCCAAGTGTTGGGATTAGCAAAATGCACCACCACACCCAGCTTCCTTCCTCCAGATACTTTTATATGACAGCTGAAAATAGCTTGAATAGAATTTCATCCAAAGGGCCATTACTTTGGAATCAGGGCTCTCTAGAAACATTTTAAGAGGGCTGGAGAGATGGCTCAGCAGTTAAGCACTTGCCTAAGAACCTGGGTTAGTTTCCAAGCACCCACTTAAAGCCAAATGCACAAGGTGGTACATGCATCTGGAGTTCATTTGTAGTGGCTAAAGGCCATGGCACACCCATACTCTTGCTCTGCTTCTCTCTCTCAAGTAAATTTTAAAAAGAAAAAAAATTTAATAAAATGAAGACAGTGAGGTAGTCTACAGAATCCCTGCCAACGTGATCTTAAAAGTCAAGTGGGATAGAAAGGTCAGAGGCAGGCCCATGGAGCAACTGGGTCACAGCTAGGGTCACAACAGTCTCAGAACTGCTCACAACCTAACCTGCTCCCCCTCAGAACCATAGCTCTCTTGGAACCCTGGAACACTTATGAATTGTATTCAGTTGAAAGTTGATCTTTTCTGGAAGAATTCCTGTGAACCATGATGACAAAGTGAGGAGGACTATTACTGAGGTCTCTATAATAATATGACCCAGCTCTCAAGGCATATTGCTTTTGTTCTAAATCAGTACTGGAGAAATGATACCCAGGTGTGACTGCTGGTTACAACATGTCAATGCAGAATGTATTCCCAAGATAGAAATCAACCATACCTGATTGAAGGGGGCCCGAGGCCCATCACCTAGCAGAGGTGTTTTCTGCTGCTGGAATGGTATTGGCCCTTGAGATGGATGTGGTCCTCTTGCTGGGGTCTGTTGTCCCTGAGGTCCAGGAGGCCCTTGCATGCCACCCGGTGGTGGAGGTCCCAAAGAGCCCTGGGGTGGCCCCTGCTGACCTTGTGCTCCTGGAGGCCCTCGCATTTCCTGGGGAGGACCCAACATTGATCCCTGTGGTGGAGGCCCCTGCAGGCCCCGAATTTCCTGAGGCCCTCTCATTTCCTGGGGCCCTCTCATTTCCTGAGGCCCTCTCATTTCCTGGGGCCCTCTCATTTCCTGGGGACCTCTCATTTCTTGGGGACCTCTCATTTCTTGGGGACCTCTCATTTCCTGAGGGCCATGTCCCAGCAGTCCGCTTGGAGGGTGAGGTCCTCTCATCTCTTGAGGTGGGTGGCCCATCATCATTCCTTGAGGAGCAGGACCCTGATTTTCCCGGGGTCCTGGAGGCCCCTGCATTCCTCTTGGATTCAATCCCATTAGAGGTCCCTGAGACACAGGACCTTGGATCCCTTGAGACCCTGGTCCACCTTGAAGCCCATGAGGATGAGGCGGTCCTTGCATTCCTCTGGGACCAGGCGGTCCTTGCATTCCTTGAGTACCAGGAGGCCCCTGTGGGCCCAAGTGGCCCTGAGGACCAGGTGGACCTTGGGGGCCTATGTGACCCTGTGGGCCAGGTGGACCCTGAGGACCCATATGACCTTGAGGACCAGAACTACCCTGTGGTCCTGGTGGCCCTTGAGGTCCCAAAGGGCCATGAGGTCCAGGATGCCTCTGCATTCCTTGGGGGCCGTGCATGTCCTGAGGCCGGGGCATCCCCTGGGGTGGGCCCTGGGGTCCTTGTGGTCCCATGAATCCTTGTGGCCCTCCACCTCCTTGATGCAGTGGAGGACCTTGTGGTCCCATTTGTCCTTGGGGTCCAGCGGGCCTAAACTGTCCCTGAGGACCTGGAGGACCCATTTGAGCCATGTTCATTGGCATTTGCTGAGATGGATGGGGCTGCTGAAAACCTTGAGGAATCTGAGACATTGGACCTTGTCCTGCAAAGGGCTGGGGTCCAAGGAGAGGGGTGCCGGATGAGGGAGGAGGCTGAACCTGCTCCACCTGTTTCTGGGCAAGTCTTTCGATTTTAATTTGCTGCAAAGAAAGAAAGAATAAAGGAATATGAGTATGCTGAATAAATAAACCCTTGAAGATGATGATATTGCTCAATGTTTTTGTTGTTTTGTTTGAGATGAGGTCTGCTTGTTGCTCCAGCTTCAGCTTCCTAAACAACCTGGACTACAGGTGTGTACGACCCAAGGTTCTGATTATCTTTTCTAATAAAAACCTCTAATTTAGCACCATTCACCACTCCATTGATAGGGTTTTGAAAGTGAAAGAAATAAGAATCTTTAGGAAGAAAGAGTGGTACTCATCAGACCTAGCTGAGAATCCTTTTCCTTTTCCTTAACAGAGTGTCAAGCTGGGTGTGAGGATGCAGGCCTGTTGTCCTAGCTACTTGGAAGCTGAGGTAGGAGGATTGCAAGTTTAAAGTCTCTAGCCTGAGCTACAAAGTGAGTTCAAGGCCAACCAGAACAACTTAATGGGAGCCTGTCTCAAAATACAAAGGAAAAAAAAAGCCAAGGCTATGGCTCAGTGGTAGAGTGCTTGGATCCCTTGCATCAGACCCTAGGTTCAATCTCCAGTGTTGCTCAAACAACAACAAAGGGGCAGAAGGTATGGGAGCATGTCATCAGTACTTTCATAGACCACTCTGCATTCCCTGAAGAGCTCCACACACCTCTAGAAGCTGGGGGTTAGTGTACTGTAATGTAGCCATTTCTTGTTCAATTTCTGCTTGTGTTTTTTTCTTCTCTTCCAACTTGATGTCCTCTTTTCTGTCATTCAGCACCTCATTTGGAGCAGGAATTGGAACTTTATTTTGCATCCAGGCCTTGAAAAAGAGAATATTAGAATACATGAAAATTATAATGATAGGCTGAGAAAAATATTCTTCAATGCCATCTGCATCAATGGCCAGCTAATTCTGTGTAGCAGGACAAGTAGATACTAATTAGGAACTACTGAGGTGAGAAAAGCCCATGCTTTTCTTGGCTCTCCAAACGCTGCTATGCTGAAGGGCCTGGTCCCAGTGGATGGCACTGTTGGGAGACAGTGAAAACATCAGGAGATGGAACTGTGTAGGAGTGAATCAGTCACTGAGGGTATGCCCTGGAGGGGAAGACTAGGACCCAGGCCTCTTTCCCTGTCTGTTTCCTGGGTGCTAGGGGTGGCTCAGGCTAGATAGACCCACAGTGATGATGACAAGCAGTCATGGACTAAACCCTCCAAAACTCTGAAACAAAACAAACTTTTCCCTCCTTTTCAGCCATTTATCTCAGGCATTTTGTTACAGTAACAGGAAACTAACAAACATATTGCAAATGATTGTATGTTATAAAGAATGCAAACTTGTAGGACCTTTGTGTGGATGGGCAATTAAGGCAGAAGACAGACAATACATAAGAGTCCACATACTGGGCTGGAGAGATGGCTCAGCGGTTAAAGCATTTGCCTCCAGTGCCTAAGGCCGCGAGTTCAATTCTCCAGGACCCACATAAGCCAGACCCACAAGATGGTGGCTCTGGTTCTCTCTCTCTCTCTCTCTCTCTCTCTCTCTCTCTCTCTCTCTCTCTCTCTCTCTCTGCTAGAAAATGAATAAATAAAATATTTGAAGAAGAGTCCACATACTTCTCTGCTCTACGATTCTATTTCCTCCCTCTGATAGCTGGGATGCTAAAGCCACATGTGGACTTCCATGAGAACAAGCAACCACAGTCTCTTAGTGCATGGATGAGGTGGGTCACCTGGGCTGCTCACCTGCTGGAATTGAGCAGGAATAGGCTTTGCATAGGGGACCTTCTTCTGAGGGACTTTCTTCTGATCCTTTTGCATCACCTCCTCCATTCCCCAGTCTAAGCCTGGAATTGTCATTTCAATGTCGTTTGAGTCATCTTTCCCTGTAACCAGAAAAAGAACCACTTAGCCCCTCAAATGAAAGAAAGCAGCCACTGATGGATAGATCTTAAATATTATGCAGTTTGCATCACCTTTAGTAACATTTATAATAATAAATCAAATTAGCATTTTATCATTAACTAATTAATATGTTAAGTTACTATGAAAATAGATACTTTGTAAGAATGAAATAGATATGTGTAATTTCTCTTACCCATCTGCTCTTGTTCCATAGCTAATTTCAGTTGTTCTGGTATTCCCATTCCTGGAATTACTGCCAAGCTATTGGGCTCAAGGTCATCTACAAATAATTAGACATACATGAATTATCAACAGTAATTTTAGTAGTTCCCTCCACCTCAAATTAACACTTTATAAAAACAAATCATAGCAGGGCATAGCAACCTAATCCTTTAGTCCCAGAACAAGGGAGGCTGAGGTAGGATGCTTACCATGAGTTCAAGGCCAGCCTGAAACTACAGCATGAGTTCCAGGTCACCCTGGGCTCAGAGTGAGACCCTACCTGGAAGGGGGGTGGGGCGGGTGGGAAACTAAACAACAACAACAAAAAACCACCTGAACCATCTTGGGCTGGTGATATGGCTTAGGGGATAAAGTGCTTATAGCTCAAGCTACAGTACCCAATTCAATCACAGACCTTCTGTAAAAACCCAGAAGCTATGATAGGCTTCTATAAACCACTACCACAAAGATTGGAGATAAATATATATATGATGAATCATATTGCTATTGAATTATGCTTCAAGAAATTCTAAAAGTTTATCTGGTGGCTTATCTGTTTGATGCTGGGGATTGAGCATAGGGCCTCCAGCATGCTAGGCAAGAATTTTACCATTAAGTTATACCTCTCTTCCCCAAGTTAGTTCTGTTTTCTATAATGATCCTAATACTCAGCACCTTTATAACAAAGAATCAGATTTCAAATAAGAATAAACAAGCAAGCCTCACCATATTCAACACCATCTTCAGACATTCCAGGTAGAAGGTTTAAATTATATCGATCTCGCATTTTATCACCAGGTCGGTTTCGAGTCCAGAATTTGCTGTTGAAATAAATAAAATGGAAGGAAAGGGGGAGTATGGAATCAGTGTTTTCTCGGAGTACCTAAGAGTATTACAAAGTCTCTGAGTAAAGACACCAAATTTGGGTTGAAGAGATGGATCAGCAGTAAAGAGCACTTCCTGTGCAAGCATGAGGGCCAGAGGACTACTGAGGGAGTGCTCCAATTCGATCCCCAAGACCCACATCAACAGTAGGCTTGGCCACACACATCTGTAACTCCAGTCTTATAGGGAAGCAGAGACCTGAGAATCACTGGATCGCATGGGAAAACAGAAAAAGCAAGCTTTGGGATCAGAAGGAGACTCTGGCTCAGATAAGAACAGGTGGGAGAGCAGTGGAGTAGGGCATCCCCACATTCTACGCCAGCCACTGCAGGCAAGTCCATCTGATGCCACCTGGGCACATAAACACCCACACCCACACACCTACAAACATATAAGCACAATATAAAAATTAAAATGAAGGGGAAAAATGAAAATTTTAAAATGTCTTCTAAATATTTAATATGTGGAAAGAGGGCTAGAGAGTGGTTCAGTGGTTAAAGGTGCCTGCTCACAAAGCCTGATGGTCCACGTTCAACTCCCAAGTACCCATGTAAAGCCAGATGCACAAAGAGGAACATGCACCTGGAGTTCCTCTGCAGTGGTCTGTCTATCTATCTGTCTGTCTGTCTGCCTGTCAGTCTGTGTCTTTCTGTCACTCTCTCAAATAAATAAAAAGTATTTTTTTTAAACTGGGCATGATGGTGCACACCTTTAATCCCAGCATTTGGGAGGCAGAGGTAGGAGGATCACTGAGTGTTTTAGGCTACCCTGAGCTAGAATAAGGCCCTGGGGAAAAAAATTGTTATTTAAATTTTTTCTTTAATTTTCAAGCAGAGAGAGAGAGAGAGAGAGAGAGAGAGAGAGAGAGAGAGAGAGAGAGAGAGAGAACCAGGGCCACCACCTTGTGGGTCTGGCTTATGTGGGTCCTGGGGAATTGAACCTGGGGCCTTAGGCACTGGAGGCAAGTGCCTTAACCCCTGAGCCATCTCTCCAGCCCTATTTTAAATTTTTATTTATTTATATGCAAGAAAAGGGCACAGGCATGTCAGGACCTCTAGCTGCTGCAGATGAACTCCAAAAGCATGTGCCACTCAGTTCATTTGGCTTCAGAGGCAAGTGCCTAAATCGATGAGCCATCTCTCTAGCCCCATGGAAAGAATTTTTTAAATGAGAAAGCAAACAAAATTCAAATACACATTGCCAGGCGTGGTGGTGCACGCCTTTAATCCCAGCACTCGGGAGGCAGAGGTAGGAGGATTGCCATGAGTTCAAGGCCACCCTGAGACTACATAGTGAATTCCAGATCAGCCTGGGCTAGAGTGAGACCCTACCTTGAAAAACAAACAAACAAAAAATTCAAATACACAAAGCCAATGTTCCCTATTGCAAGGTACATGTCATAACCATTATGAAAAAGTTTCTAGCAGATAAGATGGTGATCACACAGCTGCTGTACGACCCAGCAAAGGAAAAAAAACAACAAAGTTGGAATAAAAAAGAACATATTCAGGGTGGGATGGTGGCAATCTCCTGTAATCCTAGCAATTGGGAATGGACCAGAAGGATAACTTCAAGGTCATTTTTAGCTATACAGTAAGTTGGAGGCCACCCTGAGCTACATGAGACCTATGTCCAAAAGAACAAAATAAAGCAAAACAAAAAAAGAGACAGAATAGTATAACTGAGAGAAAGAATGGAACATCAGAAACATGCAAAGGTGGTAGTAGGACAGCTGGAGAGATGGATCAGCAGTTAAGGCACTTGTCTCCAGAACCTAAGGATCTGGGTTCAATTCTCCAGTACCAATGTAATCCAGATACACAAAGTGGTACATGCATCTGGAGTTTGTTTGCAGTGGCTAGAGGCCCTGGCATACCCATACTTCTCTCTCCCTCTATCTCTGCTTACAAATAAATAAAATGTTTTTTTAAAAAGTTTAGAAAAAATAGCCAGGCATGGTGGCACACGCCTTTAATCCCAGCATTTGGGAGGCAGAGGTAGGAGGATCGCCATGAGTTCAAGGCCACCCTGAGACTACATAGTGAATTCCAGGTCAGCCTGGACTAGAGCGAGACCCTACCTCGAAAAACCAAAAAGAAAAAATAAAATGGATGCTGCAAAGAAAAAAAAAATAACCTGAGGTGAGGCCCACAAAAATCCTACACAAAAGCAGGTGCCAGGAATCAGCTACCAACTAGCACTGACCACTGGGGTCAGCTGGCCAAGGAACTGTTGGCTCACCTGGGCACGGGCATCCCAGGAGTGGTAAGAAAGACTGATGTGGCTATGGAGATACCTGCTGGGTGTGTGGTGGGGAGAATGCAAAGGGTTAGCTGGCTGTGGACTGCAGTGAAGTAAAGTGCAGAGGCGTGAAGCCACTCTCCCTGAGCTCCCTGAGTGATGACCCTGAAAACTAAATGGAAGTCAGACCTAGCCAAACTACCTGAAATAAAAGAGATAATCCACAACAGTAATGAAATTAGAAATGAAGAGGGGGCTGGAGAGATGGCTCAGTGGTTAAAGGTACTTGCCTGCAACCGGGTGGCCAGGGTTCAAATCTCCAGTACCCAAGTGAGGATTGCTGTGAGACTACATAGTGAATTCTGGGTCAACCTGGACTAGAGCAAGACCCTAGCTCAAAAAACAAAAAGGGAGCCTTAAAGGAGGGGTAATGGAATACATGTGACAGGAAAGAAGGCGAGAGACTTTAGAAGAAAAAGAGGAATAAAAGGGGGAAGGAAGTAGGCAAGGGGAATGAGTAAGAACAAAAGTATATTGACATGTGTGATGAAAATGTCATAATAAAACCCATTAGTCTATATGCTATTTAAAAAATAAATTATAATGCCTGTTGTTGTTTGGCTAAAAACATATTATGCCCACCAAA
Organism: Zapus hudsonius; assembly: GCA_004024765.1. Lineage (NCBI taxonomy): Eukaryota > Metazoa > Chordata > Mammalia > Rodentia > Dipodidae > Zapus > Zapus hudsonius. Next base: position 15,870 of record PVHP010029788.1, read on the forward strand.
CTGCCTTATAAGCACATTCTTTGTAAATAAGCAAACCCATATAATAATGCTCCTCTCACTCTTGTCTAGAGAAGTTTCTCTTTTACAGATGGTGGTGACCACTGTGATAACTCAAAAGATACCATAGTGCTGAAAAGAAATGACAGTGGAGTGTTCAGCACTGGGACATCTCTATCACACTTCCCCAGTCTCAGAGTCTATTGTGGAAGAGGTGGAGGAAAGATTGTAAGAGCCAAAGGAAGGGTAGGACTGCTTATAATGCAAACTTCCAGACACAAAATGGCCTTGATAGTCATGATTTCTCAGTGCCTGACACAACCTACACATAATGGGAGGAAAAGATGATGACACCGAAACAAAGCAGAGACTAATTGAGAGAAGGAAGAAATATGGGGGTCGGGTGGGAAGGGAATCATAATGGTTTATGGTCTATCATTATGAAAGCTATCAAAACAAATTTTTAAATAAAAAAAAAAAATGCCCTGCCAGGTATGGTGGTGGCTCATGCCTGTAATCCCAGCACTCAGGAGGCTGAGGCAGAAGGGATGATATGAGTTCAAGGCCAACCTCGTCTACATCGTGAGTTTAAGACAACCTATAAGTCCATGTTTAAAAAAAAATAGTTTCTATAAATAAGTTAGACTATAAGCCAACTGTTATAGTTAATCTGCACTTTCAACTTTACAGGATTCAGAAACACTCTTTTGGGTGTGTTTGTGAGGTGTTTCGAGATTGGGCTAACTGTCCCACCACTGTCCTATAGGTGGGAGTTCTGGGCTTAATGAAAAGGACTTATACTTCATCTCTCTACAACTTCCTGACATGGAAGCAATGTAACAACATTTAGGAGGCTCCAATGGCCATGACTTTCCCACCATAATGTGCTGTGTCCTGTCAAACTGTGATCCTCTTTAAATTGCTTTGGTCAGTATTGTCACTACAATGAGAAAAGTAACTAAAACACAAACATTATCGATAAATAATAATGCATATAATATGTATTTCCTTCTACCTCATATGTAATTTCCTTCTATTTGTAGTACAAGACCCTACCTTGAAAAAGAAAAGAAAAAAAAGACTGTATTCTGTAGTAAGTACAAGTACAAAGCTTACCTAGTGTGGTCATTTGAGCCTGAGCACAGGATATGTCCAAGAGGATGCCAAGCTAGACTCCAGATCATTCCTTCATGGGCCATCTCCATCCCACCCACTTCCTTCTCAACCCTGCAATGGCACCAACAAAAAAGTTGTTTTCACAAAAGTTACAAAACAGCAAAATGAAACATTTTCGTTTATATTTAAAGCTATCAACAGCTGTTACTTTAAATCTAGTCAGGGGACACATGTAACAAGGGCATTGTTTTGGCATCAGAAATAGACTCTTTTATTCAAAGATAGAGAATCATAGAGGAAAATGCTTCAGGAAGTACTTCAGCACTAAGAAACTAAGAAATCTATTTTAATCTCCCTTTTGTGATTTCCGTACCTTAAACCAGAGGTGCTGGTGTTTCTAGTCCAAACTGAACGTGTAAAACTGAAACTGTAGACAGGCGCTATCTGGTATAGGACATATTAGCACTAAGGAAAAACAATGCAGGGCTGGAAAGCTGGCTCAGTGGTTAAAGTGCTTGCCTCCAGAGCCTAACAACCTGAGTCCAATACCCACATGAAACAGATGCACAAAGTGGTACATGCATCTGGAATTAGCTTGCAGTGGCTAGAAGCCCTGATGCACCCATATTTTCTCTCTTTCTCTCTCGCTCTCATAAATATTTTTCTTAAAAAAAGAAAAAAACAATGCAAAGCTTGCTCATGTTTGTACACACTCCAGTGCTCCCTCATGAAGATAGCACTCCAACCATAGCATTCCCCAGCCAAGGCCCCAAACTGCACCACAGAGACATGGATATATACATACCCAACATGCCAGAATAACAAAGAACCATCAGATCCTCCACTAGCAAAAAGTCCTTCATGAACAGGATGCCAGGCTACAGCTGTAAAACAAAAACAAGGAAAAAAAACAGTATTATTGCTTGCTGAACTTGCCATAGGTAAGAATCATCCAAATGAGAAGCATAGCCACTAACCTGTGGCCTCCTTCTTGTGACCTCGGAATACTTGAAGTTCTTCCTTCAGGTTTCGGATATCAAAAAGTTTACACAGGTGGTCACGTGATGCTGTGAGGAGCCAATTGCCATTAAGGTTTAGCTTCACTTCCATGACTGTGTTTTTATGAGCATGACTAGAAACAAAGCACCAGGAATATAATTTGTCAGAATGCAAAACAAGCATCAAATGATGTAAGTGCTCATTTTTGTTGAAAATCACATGATCAAGGGGCAAGAGGTGTGACCTGTAAGTATGAAGTATGTAACTACCATTCAACAAGACTAATGACTGCAACATCTACCATAGCCCAGCTCTCAATATCCAGCTAAAATAGCAATGGAGCTTCTAGTAGGTAGAAAGGTTTATCTTGGAAGCAGGGGAGGTACTGGAATGTGTAGTAATATTCCATATGGCTCATCAGATTTATAATTCAGTGAAGGGCAGGTGTTAAAAGCACTTGCTTGCAAAGTCTACCACCTGGGTTCGATCCCACAGTGCCCATGTAAGTCAGAAGCAAAACATGGCACAAGCATCTGGTGTTTATTTGCAGCAGCAAGAATTCCTGGTGTGCACACATAATACCCTCATGCAAGTGTTCACAGACAAACACATGCAAATGAATAAAAAAAATAAATGAATAAAAATTCAGTGAAGTTTCTCTCATCAAGACAAAGTATAAGCTGGGTATGGCTGCTCATACTTTTAGAAGAACTGCCTGAGCTACAGAGTGAATTGCAGGCTAGAGCAAGGCCCTGTGTCAAAACAATAATATAAAAATAAAAAGGAGAAGTAGAGAAATGGCTCAGCGGTTAAGGCGCTTGCCTCTAGAGCCCAAGGACCTGGGTTCAATTCCCCAGTACCCACATAAAGCCAGATACACAAAGTAGTGCAGCATCTGAAGATCATTTGCAGTGGCAAGAGGCCCTGACACACCCATATACTCTTTCTTTCTCTCTCTTCCAAATAAACTTTTTAAAAAAAGAAATTTTTTTTAAGTCTTAAAAAAAAAAAAGACAAAGTGAAAACAGGGACCAGCTTAGCAATCATTTTAAGTAAGGACAATGCTGTGCCCCCAAAGCCTGCACAAAACATGTCTCCAAAGCTGGGCATGGTGGCACACACCTTTAATCCCAGCACTGGGGAGGCAGAGGTAGGAGGATCGCTATGAGTTTGAGGCCACCCTGAGACTACATAGTGAATTCCAGATCACTCTGGGCTACAGCAAAACCCTACCTTGAAAAAAAACCAAAGGGGGAAAAAAAAACATGTCTCCAAAAGACACTGTATGTGACTATGCCCACGAGAGTGGCCCAACAAGCAGCCTTGCTCCAACCAGTTCATGCAGTGGATGGTTCATGTCCCATGTAAGGTCAAAATACAGCATTGAAACCCCCAGAGTGTGTTCATGTGACTGTGGTTGCTTCCATAGAGCACCAAGCACAATAATATTATGCAGCTGCAACATGAAAATGAGAACTGGCTTGAAATGGGGAGAACCTTCTTGATAATTCAATTAAGTGTACAGGAAAGGTTTGCCAGTTAATGTAAGAGGCACACATGAACTCTATTCATGCCAAAGGCTATTCTGAGGAGAGGAAGCCAGGGGTAAAGAACCACTCCTCATCTCTGCCCACCACTAAATTAAGTTTAGGCTTCTATGGCAGAACAAATGTCTAGCTTTATTTCATTAGAAACATAGAGAGGGCTGAGGAGATTGCTCATGGTTAAAGTTCCTTTTAAAGCCTGCAGACCTAGGTTCACTTCCCCAGTACCAACATAAAGCCAGACACAAAAATGGTGCTCATTTGCAGTGGCAAGAGACCCTAGTGCTCCCATACACACATACAAATATATAAGAAATAAAATTTCAAGCCATACTTGATTAACAAGAAGGTCACAGCTATATGAGAGGAGAAAGCTAACAGTTCAAGTTCACAGATACATGAGAGAGGAGAAAGCTAACAGTTCAAGAATGTAGGCAGCTCTGCCCCCTGCTCAGGAAGCAGGGAGGTTCCTATCACTTACAGTGTTGCAAGACTCTGCCCAGTCTTGGGATCCCAGAACTTGATTGGCTGCTGACTATCTTTACTTCCTGAAACAACTAACCCTTTGGTTGGGTGCCAGTCTACACACTTCACATCTGCACCATGCCCTGTCGGAAACAAATAGAACAGAAACCCAATCAGGCGTATGCATTTCAAGCAGGACTCCTAACTGACATAGAAACCCATTGACCTTTTTCTCTCTCAATGCTTGGATCTTAGCACTCAGTCAACATTCTGAAAGAATCTCTCTCTCTCTCTCTCTCTCTCTCTCTCTCTCTCTCTCTCTCTGTCTCTGGATATCAGTTGGACCCAGCAAGTTCTCTGCCCATGCCGGGATATGTAAGGGCAATTGCATCTCCTGGAACTAAGTACATCTGCTCACTTATTTGCAAGCAGGTCAGCCAAGCAGTACCCGGAAGCCCCTATATATAAAACCTTTCAAGGTGTTGGACCCAGACAGTGGTGTTCACTGGGTTTGCCAACTTCATGGGATGTACAGATGAAATGTCCTAAACCTTGAGAGACACCAGTAGTTTTGAGATAGGAAGACAGTGAAAACCTTCCAGCTTTCTGCTCTTGTTGACTCAAGTCCACAAGGAGAAAAGTAATGTGGGATTGATTCACACACAGGTGAATACATAACTACAATGAATTATATGTCACTAAAACTGGCAAATGTGAAACCCAGAATTAACAAAGGTGATTTTTTTTTAAACTGGGTGTTATCATATGTGGTAAATGCACAAAGAAAGCAGATGAAGAGTGAGAAACAGCTTCTTCCTTACCCTGGATCATATCCAAATCCAGGGAATTTTAGATGGGAAGATTAGGGAGCAAGGAAGTAAGAGATGGTTTCCAGACATTGCATGTGACCTGCACTAGTTCAGAAAGAGGAGCTCTCTCATCTTACACAGGCCTGTACCCCCGAGGCAAGGACTGAGGAACAGGTCAACTATCTGTACAACAGTCCAGCAGTAGGAAACGAAACACCCACAATGCTGTGTCCCAGATTTTATCACTATAATGGATAGTCAAAATGATTTGTGTCCAAAATTGTGTTGATACAGTTTATTTAGTTTTGTTTCGAGGCAGGGTCTCACTCCAGCTCAGGCTGATCTGACACTCACTCTGTGTAGTCCCAGGTTGGTCCTGAATTCACAGCAATCCTCCTACCTCTGCCTAGGAATGTGGGTCCGCAGTTAGAAGCACTTGCTTGCACAGCCTATTAACTCAGGTTCAATTCCCCAGCACCCATGTAAAGCCAGATGAACAAAGGAGTTAATGTATCTGGAGTTTGTATGCAGCAGCAAGAGGTCCTGGTGTGGTCATTCTGTCAGTCTCTTTGTCATAGAAATGGAAACTAAGCTTGGGGTAGAAATACTACGGGGGGGGGGGGGGACGACAAAATTTTAAAAAAGGGTGGAGACTGGGGAGACAACTCAATGGATAAAGTGCCAAAGCTCAAGCTGTAGTACTTGAGTTCGATCCCCAGCCTCCATGAAGAGAGCTGGAAGCCAGTGGGCCTCTATAATCCCATACTCCCGGCATACCCACTAACAGTGAGATGGAAGGTGGAGGTAAAAGCATGCAAACACACAAAAATAATTTTGAAACTTTTAAAGATTTGTTTATTTATGAGAGAAAATGGATGTACCAGGGCCTTTTGCCACTGCAAACAAAGTCCAGATACATGTGCTACTTTGAGCATCTGTCTTTACATGGGTACTGGAAAATCGAATCTGGGCCATCAGGCTTTGCAATAAGTGCCTTTGACTGCTGAGCCATCTCTCCAGCCCTAAGTTTTTTTTTAAACAGAGAGAGAGAGAGAGAGAGAGAGAGAGAGAGAGAGAGAGAGAGAGAGAGAGAGAGAGAGAGAGAGAGCACAAGTGGGACATGGTAGCAAACACCAATAATCCCAGCCAAAAGGCTGAAGGAGGAGGATCACTATGAGTTCAAGGTGAGCCTGGACTATACAGAGTGAGTTCCAGATCGGCCTGGGCTAGAGTAAGACCCTATCTCAAAAACACAGCCAAGGGCTGGAGAGATGGCTCAGCGGTTAAGGCACTTGCCTCCAGTGCCTAAGGCCCCAGGTTCAATTCCCCAGGACCCACATAA
>PVHP010029789.1:5268-22241 GCA_004024765.1 Zapus hudsonius
GTGAGTGGGAGGTGTTTACCTAGAGCTAAAATCTAGGTGCTAAAACTGATTGGTCAGATATAAACCAATCATCTGTCTCTCTGACTCACCTGGGGAAAACTTAAATTGACTTTCCTAGAAGAAAGCGCTCTCTTTCCCACATGGCAAGCTAGCAGAAGGACCTCTGAATCTCCAGACCTTAGAAAGTAAGGCCTACCCCACCCCAGCTAGGTGGGGGAAGGCTCTAGATTTTTCCCTCATGAAACTCTCCTTCTCATGATGGGAGCCCTCTGTTATCTTTTCTTCTGCTGCTTGTTTAGCTGAACAGCATAAGTTCTATTAAACTCTCTGACACCTGTTTTCCCCACACTGGTGGCTGGAGAACTCTGTAACTCCCCATTTTCCCTTAAATAATAAAGTCTCCCACTATACCTTACTATCTTGTTGTCTATGATTTTAAATCTTTACCTTTGCAGACAAGAACTTGGGTGCTCTTCAAACTTTGAGGTGCATTGGAATTTTTGCTGGGCATTATCTAACTTCTCACCCCAGCTCACCCTGTTACACAAGTAGCCTTAATACTCACCCACCATGACTCAGGGAACTGAGCAGAAGAGGGGGCAGAAAGATTGTAAGAACCATGGTGGAGGAGAACTCCAAGAGACATTGCCCCCCTCAGTAACAACATACAAAGGGTGGTGGAACCAGGTTGACTCCCAGGCTATCCATAACCCCCTACTGCATGATCTGATCCAGACTACCCATGGAGGCAGATATCCAGCTGATTGTGGTCAGGGAAGAGGAAAATCAGAGAACTGGGGATACCAACGCATTATATGCTCATTCAATGTATCAAATTATGGATAATAAAGAAAAATAAATAAATGGGAAAAAAACTTCTTTGGCCACTGATAGTGATAAAAGACAGACTTTCAATAAACTTAAATTATATAATTGTGTTTTATTTGTACTTTATGGAGTTGCATCTCTTCTAAAAACAGAAAGGTGTTTTTTTTAGGCACAACAGAATAGTTGCTTTTGATAAGGTAGGTTGAGCAAAGATAAGGGAAGAGCATAATGAAGAAACAGATTAGCTAATAATCCAGATATTTCAGGTTACTTTCCTTGTAAGAGTTAAAACAGAAGCCATTAGTTTCATGCTGACTAAACCTGATTTGTTTGGCATTTGGCTACTATTTCTCCTGATTTCTAAGGAAGTCATGTTTGTTCATAGGAAATGTTGCTGTTTGAATGGATGTCCACCAATAGATTCAAGAGTTTGTCACTTTTTCTCCAGCTTCCTGGCTGGAGGATGTGTCACTTAGGTCAGATCCTAGGTTCCAACCCTAAGGTATTTTTAGGGTAGATGTGAAATTCCAGCTATCATATACAAAGAGCAGTCAGAGTTCAGGTCTGAGTTCCTGCTATTTGTTAGTTAGAGTTGGAGTGTGCAGGCTTGAGGTGATGGATGGGTATCTCTCTCAGTTTGGATCTGTGAAAGGGGGTCAGCCTCTTCCATTCTGGAATTTCCCCTGGATCTACTACTTTAATAAATACTTTCCTCTCCAAACTGCCTGGTGTGGAGATTCATCCCAGTGGTGTGTGGCTGTCTATGACATGGAACTAAATTTCAATTTTGTCTGTTGTGACCTAGTGCTGGAACACAGTCCAAATCAATAGCTTCCCGTGGTTTTCTATTTTTCCCCTCCCATTCTATCATCTCCTCTCTTCTCCTCCCCTCTCCTCTCCTCTCCTCTCCTCTTATCTCTTCTCCTTCCTCTCCTTTCCTCTCCTCTACTCTTTTTCTCTTCTCTCCTATTTTCTTCCCTTCCCTTCCTTCCTCTCTCCCTTCCCTTTCCCTCCCCTCCCTTCCCCTTTCCTTCCCTTCCCTTCCCTTCCATTAAAGTGACTTTTCAGAAATTCTTTCTGTTGTCTCAGCCCAAGACAAAATCATGCTAGAAAGGCAAATTCATGCTATTTTAACTTTTTCATAAAGAAGGAAGAAGAGCAGGGATTTTTCAACCAGGCTATTACTGGTAAAACTATTCCAGGGGTTAAAGGAAGCCTTAGGGGGGAAAAAATCTTTGTGTCCTCTATCTCTCACCTCCTGAGTTGATGTGCATCCTCAGTAATTGGCTGGGACAAAGGAGGCTTTAAGCAGTTAGCAGAAAAAAATAATGAAATGTACACTTTGTGAGGAACCTAAGGGAAGGCTTCTAAAGCTTTATGAAAAGCCCATGTAGCCAGAGAAGCGGGTGGAAAAGAGAATCATGAGATCAGCTAGATGAGTGGGAGGCGGCTCCCAGGGAACAAGCAAAAGCAAAATGTATAGTGTTGACTCCATAGGAGATCAGAAATGCAGAAAACAAAGCCATCTTTTATATACTTTATAAAATATTTGCTTGGGAGGCTATTCAGAACATACTGCTTTTAATTATGTCATCTTTCAATGTACTCTGAGTTTACAGATTTGATTTTTTTCTAAGAGTAAATTGCAATCTATTGTATAGTATGATACTTTTCCTTTGAATTTTGATTATTTTACTTGAAACTTCATTGACTATGAACAGTCTGGGCTCAAAGAGCTTGACTCTTCACAAAGGTTTACCTGTCAAAACCATAGCAACACATGATACATCTTTCTAGTCGGATAGGAGGCTATATAAATTTATATACTATAGAGGAAAAGATACACATCGTGTCAAAATCACTGACCTCACTGAGGAAGGATGACTACAGCATACAAGTACAAGAACAACTACTAGCTGGAGGCTTGGGAAACAAGTCAAAGTATAATAATCCTGAAAATGTAATTCTTTCCAGAAACAATTGAACCAAGAAAGTGACATTTTGTCTATAGTCCCGACAATAGGGGTCATGAGCAGATTGCATCAAGAAAGGAAAGAGATGGGAATTTTGTCTTTTAATATCAAGATATTTACTATAAATAGCAATCTCTTAAGTTAATATTTTCCTCAGATAAATAGACATTGAAGAAGTTCTTTGAACACATGCAAATATCTTCAGAGCTCTAATACCTACTCCATTTCTGATTATCCATGTCTTCTAGGTTCTCCGATGACATCATATGACAAATCTAGAGATCAAAATCATCACAGGACACAAATAAATTTTGCAAACATATCCTGCATCTGCATAGACAGCCCAGATTATACTGAGTCTATTTGTGTTGTAGTCAACATTGCTACAACAATGCTGGCTTTCCCTTTACAGTTTACTGTTTGCTGTGCTATGATTGAGGTAATGCCCACCCTGTGCTCAAGTCATTGTTTCCCCTGACATGAAGGAGATTCCCTTCAAGTCTGTAAGCCAAAATAAACTCATTCATCCAAAAACTGCCTTTGGTTGGATTCTTTGTGACAGCAATAAGAAAGCTGTTTACAACAGTTTTGGTACCAGAGAGTGGGATCGATTGTTGCTGCTAGAACTCCAATTCTGTGGCTTTGGCCTTTTGGAAGTGATTTGAAGGAGGAATGTGGAAGGATTTTAAACCTCAGTCTAAGAGATGCCTTGCAGTGCTGTAAGTACAGCTTCATAGACAATTCTGCTCAGAGTTGGAAAACCTGAATGCAATAAGAACTATGGTCTGTGAAGTTTGGTTAACAAGGCTGAGAAAAAACTTTGTTGGGACTGGTCTGGAGACAGTGAGAGAGGCTTGCTGTGTCCTGAGAATTTGTGCAGGGTTGTTTTGTATAGAAATGGACTGGTGTGATCAGATGGATATGGCACAGAAAGAAATGAAATATTTGTGCTAAAACTGCTGCCTGTTCAGCTATTTAGAGATTATAACCATTGAGATTGGGCCAGGTGATCTGTACTGATACAGCAGGAAGAATAAGGACTCTTGAAATAAGGGCCCTGAATGCTGAAAGAAGTTACCTGCTCCTCAAAGTCAGCTTTATTTCCACTCTCCCCTGGATTAACAAGTGTAGCCCACCTGGTATTACAGAGTATAACACATTCAGGAAAGAGAGTCATTGGATTTGCAACATAGCTTTTTAAAAATTTTTTATTGTTGTTTTGTTTTGTTTTGTTTTGAAATGCCATTTGCAGTGTGAAGCGGGCCTGTTGGATTGCCTGCATAGAGGCCCAATGGTGCCATGAGGATGAACTGTGGGTTGCAGTGGAGACCCAATGTAAATGCTAGGACTATGGGATGGCTGCTGCCAAGGAGAGCTATAAGCACCAGATGAAATTTTCCTGGACTGCTGAGATAAAGGGCAGAATTGAAACTCCAGAATGAATTCTTGGACTTGGAGTTAGAGTTTGATATGTGCCCTGTTTGTTTTAAATCTTGTATTGGTTCAATTTGTGTTTGCTATGTCCAATGCCATCTTTTGCTGTATGAATATTCTCTGCCATTATGAGATTTTTTTGGTATTATGGCTCAGTTGAAAGTCCTTGGATTATGGAATGTTTAAATATCATTGGGATGGATAAAAAACTGAGGATTTTTTTTAAGTTGAGCTGAATTCATTGCATTTTACAACCATGTATGTTTATCATTTTATGTGGGCTAGGGGTGGATTATAGTGATTTGATTCAGGTTTCCCCCTTAAATTTAAAGTGTCTGAATGCTTAATCCATAGTTGATGGCAGTTTGGGCATTTGAAACTTGTTGGAGCTGTGTTGTTGTGGGTGGCTTTATGGAGGTTATAGCCAGCTTCCCTTTGACTGCTTTTGGCACACCTTTCCACATTTTTTGCAGTGACGTGGCAGAGGTAATTTCCAGCCTCTACAAATGCTGTCATTTTCCCTGCCACCATGGAGCTTCCTCTTGAGTGTATAAGCCTAAATAAACCCATTCTTTCCACAAACAGCTTTTTGACATGTTTTTTTATAGCAACAAGAAAGCTGAGTAAAACAGTTAGCATTGTCAACATGTTAGAGTATAATTTCAAGCACCATATATACAAATGAACTAAAGTTTTAGCAAGACCAGTTCTATTTTCAGTTATGTCAATAAATGTGATATGGTTCATGAGAATAACAATGTTAATGGCTGAAATTTAACAAGCCTTGTTTGCTATAATTGGAAGTGTACCTTTCCACATGTTTTCAGATAATCTTATTTATGCTATAAAATATACTAATAAAGTGAGCACTATTACTATCTCTATTTTGTAGATAAAGTGAGGCACAAAATAGATAGATTATGTACTTTGATTTTTTTTACTCATTTGTGGCATAAGCAAGGGAAGGATACCAGCTCTGTCTATGAACTAAAGCCTCCTGAGAAGTAAATGCTAAAAAATTTCCAAGGTTTTATAATATTTTTATACAACATATGAATCCAATAAAACAGTTCCTGCCTTCTACTAAATTTACCTTAAGAAAATATCACCAGCTGGAATTTATTACTTAACTTGGAATTTATCAATTCTATTTGCACCCTCCACAGAAAATATATAATTGCTTATTCAGTTTTTGAGATGTGTCTCTAAAGTAATGAAACTGATTTTCATTTGTGATCCATAAAACCCTCTTTATTCATTTAACAGTCATACTTGTAAGGGAGAATCATGTAATTATTATCCTATGACAAAAGTTATTGATGAAGAAGAGGCAAAACCCTTTTTTATTTTTCAGTACAATGACTCTTGATGGTAATTATGCCAAAAAATTATTGCACACAGTTACTTTTCTTGTGGGTCTAAAACCTTATAGCCTGAGAGAACTTTCTGAGGAGAGTCTTCCTACAATTATACTGATGTATTCCAATATTACTTGCTGTTAGAATTGGAGTGCTGTTGAATAGAACTTCCCAGGTGAAGCAAGCATTCTGTAATCTATTGTGAGCAAAATAGGACTCAGTAGCCACATATGGACACTGAGAACTTGAAATGTGACTAGTGGCACACGACACTGAATTAATTTGCATTGAGATAACCATATTTAGCTTAAGTTACTGATATATTAAACACATAGGATGTTTGTTAAAAACACACAGGCTCTGCCTTATACCTATGGAATCAGAAAAACCAGTACCATGTCATTTGATTCTGTATTATTAACATTACATTCATCAGTGTTGACTGAACACAGACTTTATGTAGATTCCTTCAGATGCTGATATTTTTCAAACATGTAATTCCAGGTTACTTCTGTTTCCAAACATAATACGGAATATAGGATGTATTCAGTTATCTATACACAGTATTTTCTTTAATTATAGAAAATGAGTTGTATTGTTACCAAGAGTCAAAAGTATATTGTACTTCCTACACAGGCCTAAAATTGTACAGAGCTTTAAGAAAGTGCTGCATATGAAAATTTGCATTTTCAAAAAAATGATAAATTAAGGAGCAATTATTCATTTTAAAAATAAATTCACCAAAGGGCTACTTTAAGTAGCTAGCTCTCCAAAAATTAATTCTAAATAAGATTCAATTAACAAAAATTCAATTTGCACACAATTCTTTAAGAACACATTTGTTTTCTCAAACCAGCTACACCTGTGGATCATTTGCAAAATCTCTGGAGACAAGAGATTATCCATAAAATCTATGATGCTTGAGTTGAAAGTACTGCTATTCTATAATGTTAGGAGCTAAAATTTATAGTGTGAAAGAATCTGTATCTTGTAACAAATGCTTTCCTGAGATGTTAAGAAGAGCTTATCATGTTTAGCTGAATTTGTAGTATGAAATAATAGATTCAACTAAAGATTCCCCTTTGAAAAATAAACAAAATTGAATCTAGACTTCAGGTTTCTGCTTTGGCATGTAAGAGGCTTAGAAATTGATTCTATCTTAATGAAAACTTAAAAGCTGAACAAACTGATAGATCAGTAATACTTCTTAGCTCATCAGAGAAGTTAGGTCATAGGGAAAACCTCTGTCCCATAATTTAAAGAAAGATACAAACCGATAAAGGGAATGGCAATATACCCAAGTGCAAACCCATGCACAGAACCTTCCACAGGAACCAGTATCTAGGAAAGAAACACCAAAATGAAATTGGTGAAATGCTTGAAGCTTGGTGTGGAAAGTACATAGTCCCATGCTCAAGGGAATTAAGTTAAAAACCAGTGTCAGAAAAAATAGGAAGAACATCTAGAAACACTTGAAGCAGAAATAGCACACTTCTGTATAAATCTTCTCACTAACCAATTGTGCCTTAGAGCTTTAAGTAATATAATTCTAACTAACAGGAAGAAGGTTTCTTAAAAGAAATTTTAAAATAGTTTGAACAAAATGAATATACAACTTATTAAATTTATGAGATGTGGTGAAAATGATGTTTAGAGAGTATATCAGTTATTTTCTCATTGCTTGGATAAATACCCAAACAGAAGCCACTTGAAAGGTAAAGGGATCATTTGGGGTTATAATTGCCAGTCCAACATGGTGGAGAAAGCATGACAGGAACAGGAAATCAGTGTCACAGCTTCATATCATCAAAGAGAAAATATAGAGCAAAAGAGAATAGCAAGCTGGTTCAGGCTATAATACCTAAAGGCCCAGTTACACACTTTCTCCATTAAGGCTCTACATTCTGAAGTTTCCACAACCTTCCCAAACAGCTGGCAACCATATGTTCAATCACATATAGCCTATGGAGTACATTTTCCATTCAAACCACCACAGAAAGTATGCCTATATCACAAACAAAATCTGCCTTAACCACATAATCTAACCCTCTACCTTAGGAAACTAGAAAAATTAAAACTTCTGCTACAGAGGAATTGACAATATTAGTAAGAGTGCTGCTTCCACTGTGAGACTGACATCATGGAGACAGAGACTAAGGATACTCAAAATTCACCAAAGCAGAAATACAGAAGCTTCTAGGAGCCCAACACTACAGTAGACTTAAAACACATGCACCATGGTACAGAGAATTTCACAAAGAGGGGAGAGAAAGACTGTAAGAGCCACCATGAGTGGGAATATCCAGAGGTTCCCCCCCCACACACACACAATGACTACTGCTCACACAAATCAGAGCCCACAGCCACATGCTGCATACCAGCAATCCCACTAAGAAGGACTCACAGTGGAATAGGGGCAGGGAGGAGGGAAACTGTAGTGCCAACATATGATTTGTACATATGAAATTTCTACTTAAGAAATATAAAAAAAAACCTTCTTCTTTATGGAAAATAATGCCAGGAGTGTGAGAGGACAAGCTATAGAAGAAATAAATTGAGGAAAGAAAAATCCACATTTGATAAATGATTCTTATACAAAATGTATAAGGAATCATTAAAACTGAGCAATCCTTAAATCTTAAAACTCATCAAAGTGCCAAAAAGAAGAGAAAGTGTTCAGCACTAAGGAAGATATCTCTATCACACTCTTCAAGTCTCATGGACCATGACAAAAGAGGTGATAAAAGACTTTAAGAAACAAAGGAAGTGGAGGAGTGCTTTACAATATTGTCTTTTAGACACAACATTGCCTTAATATTCATGACCTCACAGTGGCTGAAGCTACCTACATAAGACCAGCAAAATAGGAAGGGAAAATGATTATATCAAAGTAGAAGAGAAACCAGTTTGAAAGAATAGGGAATTCAGTGGATGGGGCATAGGAAAGAGAGAGAATGGAGGGTTAGGGTTAGTGATAAAAATATAATCATGGTATATTGTCAATAAAAATAGATTAAAATTGTGCTACTGGCAAAAAGAAAAGAAAATTAACAAAAGTACAAAAAATGGGTAAAGGGCTCAAAATTACATCTTATGGAAGAAGATAGATGGGAAGTGAGCATATGAAAAACTGTTTAAATCTGTATTCTTGTGGAGAACTACAAGATAAAATAATGAGACCATTACTTACTACTAGAGTAGCCAAAGGCTAGATAAGAAAAACAAGTACCAGTGATTATGTGTAGTTACAGTTCTCATTTAGAGCTAGCTCTTGTCACCTTTCTTGATGCTTTGACCAAGAACCCAACCAAAGGCAACTTGTGTGGTAAGTAGTTGGCTTAATGTTGAGGCACATTGAACTTGGAATGCTGGAGTAGATTTCATCTTTGCACTGACTATGGAAGTGGCCAGAAGATATGCCCTTCAGTAAGACTATAAAAAAACAGATTTGTGAGGGGTGCTCCAGTACACTTAAAGTTTCTAGTAGTTGCTGTTATATGTAAAGAAGATGTCACACTGGGAGCAGCACTAATGCTGCATTAGGTGAATTAATGCAATGCGTCTAACTGGATCTCAAAGCAACAGGGGCCAAATGACAGCAAATTATCTCTAAAGGCAAGGTGAGCATGTTTACCATAATGGAGAGCACAGGCAAAACAATGCTCATAATGGTATGACTCATGAAGACCTTTGATACTGGCTGATGAATCATGGTGTTCCCAGAAGTGAAATAGATAGGAAGCTATCATGGTTTGATCCAGGTGTCCCCCACAAATGAATCTGTTCTGAATGGTCAATCCCGAGCTGTTGGCAGTTTGAGTATTAGAACCTTTTTGGAGGTGTATTGTTGGGGGTGATCTTATGGCTGTCATAAGCCAGCTTCCCCTTGCCCGTATTTGGCACACCTTCCTGACACTGGTGGCAGTGCTGTGGTGGAAGTAATGTCCACCCTCTGCTCATACCATCATTTTCCCTGCCAGGATGGAGTGTCCCCTCGAGTCCTTAAGCCAAATAAACCCATTCCTCCACAAGCTGCTTTTTCTTGGGTTCTTTGTACGTAGCAACTAGAAAGCTGACTGCAACAGTTTTGGTACCAGAGAGTGGGACCATTGCTTGAAACTTGCTTCTGTGGCTTTTGGACTTTTGGAACTGATTTTCAGGAGTAATGTGGAAGGATTTGAGACCTTGGCATAAGAGATGCCTTGCAGTGCTTTAATTACAGCTTGATGGACCATTCTGCTCAGAGTCACAAGAACTGAATGCAGTACAGACTACAGACTAAGAGGTTTGGTTTACAAGGGCAGAAAAGAACTTTTTCATGACTGTGACAGAAGTGGTTTGTATCAAGGCTTGCTGCATTCTACCTGCCTGTGTCCTGAGAACTTGTGCAGGGTTGCATTGCAAAAAATGTTCCCATGTGTGCAGATGGAGATGGCACAGAAAGAAATGTAATATTTGGGCCAAAACTGCTGCCCTTTCAGCTACAGTTGTTTGAGAGATTACAGACATTGAGATTGGACCAGCTGATCTGCATTGGGACAGCAGAAAGAATGCAGACTCTTGAAGTGAGGGGACTAAATACTGAAGGAAGTTTTCTGTTCTTCAAAGCCAGTTTTATTTCCCCCTGGATTGACAAATTAGTAGCCCACCTGATACTATGGAGTATAACAAGTGCAGGAAAAGAGAGTAACTAGATTTGCAACAGTTATTGGGCATGGGCAATGTGAAGCCGGTGTGATGAATTACCTGTGTGGAGCCTTCTTGGAGGCATGAGGATAAACTTTGTCTTGCAGTGGAGACCCAGTGAAGTGCCAGGAATATGGAATGGCAGCCAAGGAAAGCTGCTAGCACCTGAAGAATTTATTCTGGACTCTGCATAACTGAGCTGGAGGGGTGAAATCAGATCTCCAAGAGACTTGTTACTGGCTAGATTTATTGGACTTGGAGATAGCAGTTGATGTTTTCCTTGCTTGTTTTAAATCTTATGTTGGTTCAATCTGTTTTTGCTATGCCCAATGCTATCTTTTGCAGTATGAATGTTCTGAGCCATTATCAGTTTGTTTTTCGGTATTATGGCTCAGTTGAAAGAAAACCTATGGGGCCTTATGGAGTTGAGTTGAATGCATTACATTTTATATCATATACAATTCTTAGTTTGTGGGGGCCAAGGGAGGACGGTCATGGTTTGGTCCAGGTTTCTTCACAAATGAATGTGTTCTGAATGTGCTATCCCCTGGTGGTGGCAAGTTGGGTATTAGAACCTTGTTGGAGCTGTGTTGTCAGGGGTGGGATGATGGGGGTTTTAGCCAGCTTCCCCTTGCCAGTGTTTGGCACACCTTTCTGCCAGTGTTTGCAGTGCTGTGGCAGAAGTGATGTCCACCTCTCTGCTCATGCCATCATTTTCCTTGCCATAATGAGCTTCCCCTCGAGTCTGTAATACAAAATAAACCCATTCCTCCACAAGGAACTTTTGGTTGAGTTCTTTCCATGCAGCAATGAGAAAGCTGGTCACAACAGGAGCCCACTAAGTTCTTGCTTGATCGTTATTAAGAGAAAAGATCCAGAGAAAAGGAAGGAAAGGCTACTGTGAATTATAGCAATAGAGAATGAAGGCCTCTAAATCAATTTCCAGACTTGAGCAAATTTAAAGATCCAGAGCCCCTTGAATGAAGGGGTGGCCAGGCATCCTTCGGAAGGGCCCTTCTACAACCTCCAAGTGTTTCAATGTTAAACTTAATCTTGTCCTTCCTCAGAGGGACCTATGGCATTTTGCTAGGGTAACTACATTGGAAAAAAGGAAACAATCTGACCTTTCTGCACCTACTAGAAACTGGCTCTGAATTGACATTGATTCCAGAAGACCCTAAATATTATCATGGCTCTCCTGTTAAAGTAGGTACTTATAGAGGTCAATGTAGTTTTGGAAAATATTCAACTGACGGTGGGTCCAATGCACCCCCAAACTCATCCTCTGGTTATTTCCTCAGTCCCACAATGCATAATTGGGATAGATATACAAAGGAGTTGGCAGAACTGCCATGTGGGTTCCCTGATTTGTAGAGAGAGATATTATGGTTAGAAAGGCTAAATGGATACCATTGGAGCTTCCACTGTCAGGGAAAATAGTGAACCAAAAACAATATCACATCCCTGGTAGGACTGCAGAAATTAATACCAGTATAGAGGACTTGAAGGATACTGGGTTGGTTTGCCCTATGATCAACTGCCTTAGAAGGCATGAACAAGGATATGGTTTACAGATGGCTCAGGACATTAGGCAGGCACTTTCCAGAAGTGGAATATTATAGCATTATAGCCCATTTCAAGAAAACTCTAAAGGACTGTGGTGAAGGGAAGTCTTCAAAATGGGCAGAACTTCAGGCAATGCACATGGTAGTGCAATTTGCATGGAAGGAAAAATGGCCAGATATACACTGATTCATTGGCTGTGGCCAATGGTTTGGCTGGATGGACTGGGCATTTGAAGGAGATAAACTGGAAAATTTGGTGAGAAAGACATTATGGGAAGTTGAATGTAGATAGACTTCACTGAATAAGCAAAGTATATAAGCATATTTGTGTCCCATGTTAAAGCTCATTAGAATGTGACCTCATCAGAAGATGACTAATAATTAAGTAGAAAAGCTGACCCATTCTATGGATATTGGCCAAAGTCTTTTCTCAGCCATCCATGTCATTGTGCAATGGCCCCATGAACAAAGTGACCATGGTGGCAGGGATGCAGGTTATGCATTGGCCTAACAACATGGACTTCGAATAATGAAGGCTGACCTGGCTACTGTTGCTCTTGAGTGTCTAATATACCAGGAACAGAGACCCACTCTGAGCCCCAGGTATGGTAGTATTCTTTGGGGAGACCAGCTAGTGACTTGATGGCAGGTTGACTCTTTAGGACCACTTCCATCATGGAAAGGGCAGCGTTTTGTCCTTACTGTAATAGACATTAATTCTGGGCAAGGATGAATTTTTCTGCTGGGAGTCCTTCAGCAAAAACTAGCATCCATGGACTCACAGAATGCCCACAGTATTGCTTCAGACCAAGGAACACACTTCACAGCACAGGAAGTGCAGCAGTGGGCTCATGATCATGGAATTCATTGGTCGTACCATGTGCCCCACCACCCTGAAGCAGCTGGCTTGATAGAATGGTGGAATGGCATTTTAAAGAACCAGTTATGGCACCAACTAGGTGGCACTAGCCTGGAGGGCTGTGGCAGTGTTCTCCAGCCAGCTGTGTATGCTCTGAACCAACATCCTATATGGTAGTGATTCTCTTATTGCCCAGATTCACGGTTCTAGGAATCAAGGGGTGGAAATGGGAATGGTATCATTTAACCATTATCCTAATTGACCTATTAGCCAAATTTTTGCTTACTGTTCCTGCAACCTTAATCTCCACTGGCCAGAGTGGGTAGTACTTTTTTTCCAGGAGGTACAAATTACATTCCATTGAACTGGAAGCTAAGACTCACCACTGGCCACTTTGGGCTCCTGATGCCCTCTAGGCAACAGGTCAAGAAAGGAGTTACAATGTTATTAGAGGTGATTGATCCAGACTACCAGGGAGAAACTGTACTGCTCTTCCACATTGGAGGCAGGGAAGAGTGTGTCTGGAGTGCAGGAGAAACTATAGGGCACCTCTTGGTGTTACCATATGCTGTTTTCAAAGTCAAGGGAAACTGCAACATCCTAATCAAGGTAGTGTGATAAGTGGCCCAGATGCATCAGGAATGAAATTATGGGTCAGCTCTCCAGGTAAAGAATCAAGACCTGTTGTGCTTGCTGAAACTGGAGGAAATACAGAATGGGTAGAAGAAGAGGGTAGTCACAAATAGTAGCTAAGGCCACATGATCATTTACAAAAATGAGGTCTGTAATTGCCATGAGTATTTTTGTCATTCTTTGCTAAGTGTGTTTGTGTACATGGACACCAATACCTTTGTTTTCCTCTATTATGTGATTAATATTAATTGAGAATATATCATTAGTTAATCATTGTTGAATTTATAGTTAGCTTATAAGATATTAGAGACTAAGCATTCCTCAAGGGACCTTCCCTTATGTTGGGGGAAATTATGCATTTCCTGTTGTAGGTGGGATGGTTATATCAAGTTAGGCAGAATTATGATCTTGTTACTGTCTTCATTTGGAAATTTAGCATGATATAGGGAGATGTGGTTTGATGTCAAGTTGACAAGGGGTGGACTTGTGATGGTTAAGTTTGTTGTCAACTTGACCTGTTTAGTAATCTCATTAATCTCTGAGCTGACAACAGGAAGGATTAATAAAAGGAGGAGGTCCCTCCTCCACTGTGAGCCCTTCCCCCAGAGAGGGCCCGCCTCCTGGAAGGGGACTCGATTATTAGGAAGCTTGAGGGGAAAGGAAGCCCTCTTCCTTCCACCCCTGGTTGCTGGTGCTTGTCGTGACTTGCACTAGCGTCCTGCTCTTCTACGCTTTCTTAACATCATGATCAAGTTTCCTCAGTATTATGTCATGGACTGAAGACCAGTGTCTCTCCAGGAGCCTTCAGGCCTTCAGTGCTTGACTGGGACTTCTGAGGCATCGGGCCACGTGAAATGAACAGCTTCTGGTTCCTTCAACATTGGGCCTGCAGATTCCTCTTTTTACTACAATCCATTCTATTGATTCTGTTCCTCTAGAGAACCCTGACTAATACACAGATAATGCAAAATAGTATATTCAAAATAATATAGCCACTTTTGAATAGTTTCTCACTTTCTTACAAAACTATATATATTCTTATAATACAAACCTGCCATTATAATCCTGGATGAATTGAAACCTATCTACACAAAAACTTGCACATGGTTATTTATAGCTGCAATACTCATATTTGCCAATAGTTGGATACAACCAAGTTGCAATCCAACAGATTTAAAGTATGTATGGTCATAGATTATGATATTTGATTTATTTCTAAAAACAAAAGTGCTATCAAGCCATGGCAAGACATAGAAGAAACTTATCTTCATACTCCTAAGAGAAAGAAGCCAATCTGAAAAGGCAGCACATTCCAACTACATTCAGAAAAAGATAAAATGGCAGATGGCAAAAATGAGTTGCTAGGGGTCAGTTAGAAGAAAAAATGAATCAATGGAGCATAAAGGAATGTTCAGGACAGTGAAGCTACACTGTATGACACCATAATAGTGGAAATATATCATATATATTTGTCAAAATCCTTAGAATCACAGGTATACAATAGCAAGTGCAAACCCTATTGAAAATTTTGTACTTTGAGTGTCCACAGATGGATAACTCTCTTGTGTTTGGGAAGGTTTTGTGTAGAATGGTAGAATGAATATATTGGAACTCTATTCTTTCTTTTCTCTCTCTCTCTCTCTCTCTCTCTCTCTTTCTCTCTCTCTCTCTCTCTCTCTCTCTCTCTTTCTCTCTCTCCCTATCTCTTACTCTCTCTCCTCTCTACCTCTGTAGTACCATGGAAGGAGCCCAGTGCCATTAAAATACTAGATAAACATTCTAATACTGAGCTGTATTCCCCCACTAAATGTCTCTGTGAGCCTAACACAGTTTCAAAACAAAGCTTATGATACTGTGAAGTAAAATTAGAATGATATATGATCTAATTTTTCCTAGAACAACTTCATTTATGCCTGTTTTCCTCAAATGTTTCAACATACCCTTCCTTCAAAGTGTAGGCTTGAACAAAACGATTGCATGGGCCTCTCCCATTGAAATACTGCACTTTTTTGAGCTCATCTAATTACTACAACAGTGTTTTTCAAATACCTTATTCAAAATTTCAAAAATGTAGATTTCTCCCTTGGAGATTCTGATTCAGTAGTTTGAGGTAAGGACTAAAAAAATCTGTACTTTTTAAGAGCATCCAGTACATTTGCATGACATCATGGCATTAAACCAAATGTTTGATTTAGGAAACCTTGAATTTCATGCAAAACTGACATGTTTTATTTATGTATTCGGATTGCTATTAGGTCTGGTCATAGAAGGATTCTTGCTTCAGTTCATCAAAAATCATAAGTCATTCTGACAAATTCACATTTTATCTTGTTAATAATTTGGTTTGGGGATGGTTCTCATAAAAGTGCTCCTTCATTGGTTTGCTGTTCTCTCCCAGTAGGAGGTGTGGTCAGCCTACTCATGGCCGCAGACTGTGTTTCATGCCAGTGGTCTGTTTACTCCAGCTGTCGTTGATCAGCTTCCCCTGGCAGTTTGTATAGTGCCTTCCAGCACTGCACTAACTGCCATCTGGGAGCTGGTTACCATTTCATACCACGAAGGTTCTCTCGATGCTGATCGATGGCATTCTGTGGTTTCTTTAGCAGCAGGGTTTTGCCTCAGGCCTGGGGAGGGCGTTCAAGAGCCTTGACAGAATTCTGTCTTGTTTTTTGGAACTCTTTCCTACACTGACCTCAACCTCATAGTGATCATCCTACCTCAGCCTCCTGAGTGCTGGGATTAAATGCATAAACCACCATGCTTGTCTGAGAATATTGTTATATTTAGAGAAATACTTTTTAAAAATGTTAATGGAATCTCAAATACCTAAAATAGGTGAAGGAATAAACCTTTTATGAAAAAGATACAGAGGAGGATAGCAAAGCATATCTTTTCTATTTCTTGTCAATTATGGCCCAAAGCCCTGACATTGACCTCTGGGATATCATAATACATTTTTGATACTGTCGATATGTTCTACATGTAAACTTAGATGCCTCCAGGAACAAGACAATGAACACAAAGGAATGAATTCTATTAGGAACTGGTTGTTGGCTTCATCACCATGGAGACAAAGGGTATGGTACAGAGTAAGGTTTATACTGTCTGTGATAGACAGCTGCCTCTTATCTCTTGATAGATGATAGTATAAAGCAATGCATAATTCATGTTAATGGATTCCAATTTTCAATTGTTAAATGTCAAGATACTTTATGAAAGATCTCTTGGTGAGTTCATTAATTTTAAAATAATTTTAGCACACAATAGAACAAACAAAATAGGCTACAGAGTTTGCTAGTCTTCATTTAGGAGGCTGTATTTTGGCATGAAAAGCAAATTCATTTTAAATTGGTTAACGGCTCATGACAGCTTCTAATATGAACTAATTCTTAAAATACATAAAATTTACATTTGTTTTAAAACATAAACCTACCAACTGACCCCAGGCAGAAAGCTGAGATCCTGGCAAGAGATGAGCCACCACAGTCATATCATGGAGGATCCATAGGGAACCCTGCAGAGACTGATACAGACAGCCCACAGAGGAGGATATCCAGCTGACTTGGGATGGGGAGGGGGGCAATGAGGAATTGGGGATAACAGCTCATTGTTGGCCCACTAAACAATGTAACTCATT
>PVHP010029790.1:0-22123 GCA_004024765.1 Zapus hudsonius
GCCTTCACTACTATATATAAACTTTATTTTCTAAATGGACAAGTTACCAAATTGATACTATAAAGGATTTTGGAACACCACAAAGTATACAGGTAGTTTCAGCTAAGAAGTCTTTTGACCAATTCTGACTCTGAAAAGCAAGAATGTCATATGGAGCTTGGAAATTCTAGCTCAGGAGAACACAGGGTCAAAAGATTCAAAATCCATGCTCTGAGTACACTCTAATTATACATGGCTTGTTATTATAATGTTTGTTTGTTTGTCTATTAGACATATAACCCAGGCTGGCCTCAAACTCACTATGTATCTATGTATACAAGGTGGATGTTGAACTTCTGATCCTCCTGCCCCCACCTCCAGAGTGCCAGGATTACTGGTTTTCTACCACATCTAGTTTTCTAAATTATTATTTTTAATTTATTTTAGCATTTAAAATTATTTAACATTTTCATTATATATATACATATATATAACATTTTGATCAAATGTACCTACATTATCCTATATTATTCCTCTAAGTATCACTGTATTCTTTCTTATCATCTCTTACTTGTGGCTTTAACATGGAAAATATTTATCCCCCTCCTTGGTAACCTTTAGTTGTCATTAACCATTAACTCATTTGGGAGGGAAGTGGCATGCCAAACCCTTCCTATATAACAGAACATTGACTGCCCCATCATGTGCAGGTCACTTGGTGTGAGTTCCTGAGTGCAATGGCTTTGTCATGGCTGGACACCTGATTTCTGCAGAGCTCCTCTCCATCCTCCAGTCCCTCTGTTCTTCACTCCCATCTTCTGCAATCTTCCCTGAGTCTTATGGGAATTTATGGCTGAGCACTTATCTGTCACTTATTTTCAGCACTTCATCAGTTATGATTCTTTGCATTGAATGCCTACCATTACAACAAAGATAGAAGAAAGAAAGAAAGAAAAAAAGAAAGAAAGGCAAAGATAAGAGCATTTCTTACCAGAGCTCCAAGAAGAACTCCTGTGTGGATATAAATTAAATATTTAAAAGGCAATTTGACAACACATCTGTCTAGCAATATAGCAATAGTAAGATTTCCCCTAGGGTCTACATTCTCTCCAGCCATTGGCTTTTGACCTCGTTTTCAGTACCAGGCATGTATTCTCTCCTATGGAGCAGGCTTCAAACCCTTATAAAGCTGTTGGTTACCCCTGTAACCTTCATGCCACTATTGCACTGGAGCAGACTAACCTGAAGGGTCATCAGTATTGTAGAACACAGGACACTTCTTTGTGTGTATTCATGCTTTTCGTGTCAATAATCTGCACAGAACCATCTGAAACTATGTAAGCAAGCCAGAGGAAGGAAGCTTTGGCCTTTAATTCCTGAACCTGTCAGACCACACCCAGTTTTATGCAGTGCTGGGGATTGAACCAAGTCACAAATGCATATTAGGCGAGCATTCTATCAACTAATCTACATCTTCAACCCTCTGTATATGACTTTTAAAGCCAAGCTGTTCTACAAGTTGTATGAAAGGAAAAGAGGTGGCTGAAGAGAGGTCGTCCCAACAGTAAGCTGTCCATCACCAGGATACACATGCCTGATTGGTGGTGCTGTTTCTATGTATAAAGGTGTTTGAAAATTTGTAATAGTAGGAAAAATACAGCCCATAAAAGACATCAGTATGTTTGTAGGCATTGACTCAGTTCAAAAGTCATTATTTCTGTGTCATTTTTCTTGTTTTAGCTTCAGTTCTGATGCTCTCAAGCTTCCTATCTCCATTGCAGAAGATGCTCTCTGACAGTTGGTTCCTGTTATGATTTAGTCCTGGGTTTCACATTTCCTCCTTTTGATAGTGATCAGGAAACATCAGTGATGAGCTTGTGTGTTGGTTCTGAATCGATATGGAGTTATGGAGCTAGGAAGGTTCATTTCTCAGACATCACATCCCCCTGAGGAGGAGAAGACACAAATATTTTTACAAGGTTTAAGGCCACATTTGAGTAACAAGGAGGAGGGTGAAGAGCAGCAATTGAGCAGTGTTTTGTTATTGTTCATCTGAAGTTGTCCAGCAGAGACGTTCTCAGGCGTCACACAATCATTTTTTTGCCCATAGTCATGGTTACAAAGTGGATCACAAAATGTATCAAAATTTTCTAGAGAGAATAGACAATAAATAGCAGAAAATGGTTCAGTGGTAGAGTACTTGCTTGTCTTGCTGAACACCCTGGTTTCTAATGCTGAAACCACAAAGACTAAAAAGAAAAAAGCTAGATAAGAGAAAGAATAGCAAACAACAACAGACTCATTGATCATGAATTTAATCGGCTGGAATGTTATCCAAATCAGCTTTGTGAATAATTCTCCTAAGGTAGACGCATGGTCATTTTGGTCATAATTTCTTCATGTCATTAACCTGATAGGTTATATTTGACAACCTGACATGTTTATACACATGGCATTCTATTTTAAGAAGTGACTACTTAGAAGGTAGTTATGATATTCAGTGTTATAAGATCACTTTTCTCAGTGAGGAATAAGTATTTGTAAAGTCTTTGTGTTTGTCGTTTAACATTGCTGAGTAAATTTGGTTAATGCTTATATGTGGGAAATCACATCTTTGAGTGCTGGAGAGCTGACGGATAGATGAAATGATCAAATCATTAAAACATGGATCACATTTCTCTAGTCTTTAAAAGTAAGACAGTGGTGCATATCAAGGGTATATCAAAAATGCCCCTGTTCCCAGGGAAAACCCAAAGTGCTGTATTTATCCAGTTAGGTAAAAGTGGCAAAGATTGGTTTCACAGAGCATTCGAGTTCCATTATGTGCTCCCCAGTACATTACAGGTCGTCATTCATAATCCGTCACAAGCCGACCAGAAGCTCTTAACGTTTTGATAAAGGCACTACTCAGAAGCTGTAATAAGTGGCCTTCAGTTGACCCATTTTAGTGTGATTATATTGCTGTCACCATGGGGAGTCTTATACTTTAAGAATCAGTTGAAAGAATTAAGCCACACATTTCTATCCCATTATTAGGGAATATTTACTTGTAACAGATGGACCAATCATTCCTGAGTTGTTGTTCTGCCCTTCTGATGATAATCCTCATGTTGGTCAGCTCTGGATTATTGTGACAAAATATTCAGATTATTAACAAAAGGGGAGGAAGATTAATTTTGGCTCATGGTTTCAGAGATTCCAGTCCATGGTCACTTTGGGCCTGTGACAGGATAGTACATTCTGGTCAGAGCACTAAGCAGGAAAGGCCTGTTGACTACATGTTTGCCATAACTCAAAAGAAGACCAAAGGGTCTTGGGTCCCAGAATCCCCTTCTTTGATAGGCTGGCAGATGGCCTGACTTCACCCCATAAGTCCCTTCCTTCAAGGTTTCACCAAATCCTGGAAGCAGCAAACTGAAGCCCAAGCTCTCCACACATGAGCCTTTTGGGAACATTCTGGTTTCAAATTTTAGCTTCATAAAATATATAACCATGTCTGGGACAGTGAAGAGTATCATTTATAAGCCAGGTAAAGAAATTTTAGTTACTTGGGTCTATATTGAAAGCTGTAGAGCAATGTTCTTTTTAGACAAAATAGATTCTTTTAATGATGCTAGTCATTTTTATGGGAATGTCCTAGTAATAGATCACAAATTCAACAATTGGATTTGTTTTTAAAATTAGCAGATAATTTAATCCATTGAAGAAAAACATTGGAGTTAAAAGTACCAACTTTTGCTAAGAGTTAGAAAAACAGATGAGTAATGCAAGGCAGAGCACAGGTTCAGGGGAGCTATCCATATCTGATGTCTGCTTCATTTGATCAAGTTTACTGGGTCGTTTGCTGAGCTTCTAGGGAGTTTTAACTTGGGGTGTCTACTGTCTGGGGTAGTGTTCAGGAGAGGAAGCTTTATTTTGATGAGAGACATGAACCCATAAGTTAATTTCTTTTGGCACAGCAGCACAAGGTCAGTTAATAATACTTGTTCCCTTCTAATGAGATTGAAAAGGCTGTTATAAAGGTGGCATTGCCCATACACAAAGTCACCAGAGTAAAGATTGGGTGACATTATTTATCTATCTCACAGGAGGGTGTTGTAGAAGGATTGCTCTACATAGTCTGAATTAGCTTTGAGGACCCTTGTTAATTCCTATAGATGGATGAGGAATTGAGTTTTCTTCAGTCAAAGCAAGTTCAAAGTCTTTCATCACTACTACAGAAGACATGTTGTCAGACTTTTCCTGGGGAGATTCCCAGAAATGTCTGTTCACACCACAAAGGGCAGTCATGAGACATCAAACTGATTCTACCCAAGTCTGCTACCCATGCTGGTGTGTCTTGTGTAGGAAAATAGTAAACATTCCATGTGCAAGAACCAGTGCAATAAAGGAGGAGGGAGGCTCAGCAAAGGCTTGCATTTGGGTGATGTAGTTCCCAGCATCAGTTGGGAAGTTGACAGATTTAATGTAGTAATGCTCTCTCTGAAGTCCTCTGACCTATCTACAAAGGGGAACATTATCTAACTCATAGATTCGAAATGCTAAATGAGAAATTTGATGTGTTCCTGAAATCTGAGGCTGGAACAAAGTATCAGTGCTGTTCCCATGAAAAGCAGTGATATGCGTAGTCTTAGAAAAAGCTTTCCTGAGAATTCTGCTTTAGCTGAGACAAGCTGTTCTCATACAAGTTTGCAAAGTGAACAGGAGAGGCAAGTGGGTTGGGATAACAATGTGGCTTAAGATAGTAAAAAATCTTTAGGGAAATAAAAGAAATTCAGTATGACTAGGAAATACTGAATGATTGATGGTACACGATGGGACTGTGGTGGATGGAGTATGTCAGGCAGGATCCAGATCATGCAGGGGACCTAGATGATGCTATGAATTTAGGATATTTCATGCTAATAGCAATGGGACACCATTAAATTGTTTTGAGTCAGAGGGAATGGCACATTTTGACTAATTTGAAAAACAAGTGCATTCCTCTGAAGCTGTAGGCACTGATGGAGATGAGGAAGTGTGCAAGCTGACAGAGCAGTAGTTGTTGCAGTAATTCAATGAAGAGTGGTGGAGACTTGGTTTGTGGTGGCTGCACTGGGAGGGAGCTTAGATAAATATGAAAACCATAGAAATAAATAGTAATAAACTAACATTGGGCTAAGAAAGGGGAGTGAGGAGATAGATCATGAAGAATGTCAATTTTCTGTCATGAGCAATTTAGAGAAAGACAAGATGTTCACCAGCAGTGATGTTCTATTCAACAAGTCAATGAAGAATGGTCCACTTTGAAAATGTTGAGAATTTGGAAGGACAGCATTTGTATGGGATGAAAATCTAAGTGTACAAATAAAGATAAGTACATTTCAAAAGCATTTCAGTGTAAGAAAGCAAGTTGAGAGGCTGAGGGACTCGGTGGGTCTCCACATGGAGCTGGACAGGAAGTGTGATCATCTGTAAGACCAGTGCTCCTATGTCAAGATAGGAGGTGGAGACAGGACTGTCTCTGGAAGCTTCCAGGCCAGCTAGCTGGGCATAGAGGTGGTGAACAAGAGACACTGCTTCAAACAGTGGAAAGTGAGGGGACACACACACACACATACACACACACTCATTTTAACCTATAACCACAGTCATTGAATCAACACAGGATAGACCATTGAGACAGGAACCAAGGATTTTCGACACAAGGACCTCTAAGCCCGCAACAATAAAGCAGCCTTATTACTCACCCACCACGACTCAGGGAACTAAGCGGAAGAGGGGGCGGAAAGATTGTGAGAGCCGTGGTGGGGGAGACTGACTGGAGGCATTACACCCATCAGAAACAACACACTTGGGCCAGGAAGACTGGGATGAGTACTAAGATATACAGGATACCTTGCCACAAGGACTAATATAGACAGCCCACAGAGGAGGATATACAACTGATCAGGGATGGGGAGGGGGGGAATTGGGGAATTCGGGATAACAACGCATGGTTTGCCCACTAAATAATGTAACTCATTATGGACAATAAGTATATATTAAAAAAAAAATAAAAGAAGATCCTTGATCATAAAAAAAATATTTTTATTTATTAATTTTCAAGCAGAGAGAGAATGAATGGACATACCAGACCTCTTGCCACTGTAAACAAACTCCAAATGCATGTGCCACTTTGTGTATCTAGCTTTATGTGGGTATTGGAGAATCGAACCCTGGTACCAGGCGTTTCAAGCAAGAGCCTTTAACAGCTGAGCCATCTCTCCAGCCCTGACAATGATTATTTTTAAAAGCAAATTGAGCTATTGCTGCTCACCAGCCCAGAATCCTCCACTCTAGAGCTGGTTCTCCTTGCCCCTGGGGGCACTGATTGGAGGAACAGCGACAGCCTCAGGATGTTTGCAGACCATCCTGTGGAAGGAGACTAAGACACACAAAAGTTCCCTGTGTACCAAATTTCATCTCTAGAAAACAGAAACTGTAGGATGTATCTTGGTCATATTACACAACTGAAAAAAAATCTATGAGAACCAAACATGATAATTGACTTTCCCCAAAGTTATTTCTCCTCCTTACAAATGCTAGGTATTTCCTTCTGATTTTATCATTTCCCCCTACACTTTTGATTATATTTTAATAGCATTTGAAAATTCAGTACTGGAGCTTGGTTATATGGCTTAGTGTTTAAAGACACTTGCTTGCTGTCAGTCTGGGTTCAATTCCCCAGCACCCACTTTAAGTTGGGTGCAAAGTGACACATATGTCTGTGATCCCAATGCACCTTTTATCATTGGAGGCAGGACCTGAGAATCCACAGCTCACAGGACAGTTTGACTCACTTTCCTATGCAGTCTGGCAGCTCATTTGCAGCAACAAGAAATCCTGTCTGAAAGAAGGTTGACCACAGACACCTCAAAGCTGTTCTCTGACCTCCACATGCACAGTATGGCACACATGATCACACACACTCACACACACACACACACACACACACACACACACACACACACAAATAAATAAATACTTTAAAACAAGCAAAGAAACTTAAAAAAATTCAGTGCCTTTATCGCCTAACACAGCAATATCTTACATCATTTCCTAATGCAAATTTATATACTATCTTATAAAAATCCTGATTGAGAGAAAAATATTTTCCTGGCTTTAGCAGTTTGGAATGATTTTACATTATCAAAGTAAGATATGAGAAAAACATCTCTGAATACAACAAACACTCTGTTCTCATAGTTTTACTCAGTGATGTTTACAAACTTGGTGTTACATACATATACTTAAATAGGCACTAGATTTATAAGATGCAGAAGATTAAACCCTTGCCCTCCAAGATCACTTGCAATGATGTACTTTTTTATCTTCAAAAGCAACAACTAAACACTTTCCCATTGGAAAGCCACAGCAAACCAGACTACCTAGAATTCACGGTAGGAATTAAAAATAAAAAAATATCAATATTAGCTACATTTAAAGAGTGTAAAAAATGTTGAAGAATAGAGCCAGGTTGGAGGCAGAGGTAGGAGAATAGCCATGAGTTTGAGCCAGCCTGGGACTACAAGTTAATTCCAAGTCAGTCAGAGTGAGACCCAAACTTGAAAGAAAAACCCCATTTTATAATGAAATGTTGAAGAATATAAACCATTTAAGAGGTTGGTCGAAAATTACCCTTTCAATGGATCAAGCATTTTTTAAAGAAAGAATGGTTATAATAGTAAGCTCAGTGAGAGCAGATCAATGTTTCTCTCCAAAGCTCATGCAAAAGTAAAATGTACCCTTGTAGAAATTTCTTCTAGTTTTTCAAGTGATTTACAATGGCATTTATCAATAAGTAAATACTACAAATTTCCTTTTGGTTTGTTTCATGGTCTGTATCTTTATTCCTTAACTCCAGACACACATCCATCCACAAACACATAGGCCTACATATATAAATTAAGTTAATATCAATTCTTGTGGTAAGTAACTTTTCTCAGAAATTTGCATGAGCTATAAATTCAGTTTTAAGGTTAAATGAAAGATTCTCAATTCGTAACTCCATAGTTTCCAGCTCATTTTCACAAATACCTCCAGAATCATACTTATGAAAATAAAAGAAATATGTCACATATTCACACTGATTCTTTATGATTAATGTAAAATTTTCTTCTTTGCCTGGAATGGTGATATCTCAGCAGAAATCTCAAACTGTCCAAAATGACTCCATCTATAATTTCAAATGTGAAACGGGACCATTTGTTATAATTTCGTACAGTTAGTAATCTTTGAATTAGTTGATTATTTGGAGAACTCAAAAGAGGAGGAAAACAACCACTCCTTGTCAGTACTAATGTGGAGGTAAGGTTGGTGCAGGAAAAGAAAAGGGGTCTCAGGCTGTGTGTGGTGGCCCGTGCTTTCAAACTCAGCTCTTGGGAGGCAGAAGTAGGAGGATTGCAGTGAGTTCAAAGGCAGCCTGTAATTACAGAGTAAATTCTAGGTCAGCCTTGGCTAGAGCAAGACCCTTCTTCAAAAAAAAACTCAAAAACAACAACAAAAAATTGATGTCTGTTATAGAAACATCAACTGTGTGGCAGGGAATTTATAAAAACCACCCCTTATATTTACAATCACTCTAGAAGCTAAGTGCATTTCCTTATGTTAGGAAACAGACACACTGCCTCTAAATGTTTCGCCAACTTACCAGAGAATACAGCCCACGAGAGGCAGAACAAGGATTAAAGCCAGGTCTGTTTGACAAAGCAGAAGTTCGCTTCTTTGCTCATTGGCATGTTAATAAAATCCACAGTTCCAAGGAAGATGGAGAAAGCCCCAACACATTATTTCCCTGAAAGAACAGGAGCCAAAAAAACCCAATAAACAAACAAACATGCCACCTTAAAAGGTCACTGGCATGTAGATGGTCCGTTATTATCCTAGAGGAGGACATTCTTTGACACAGGGAATTACTTTTCTGAATGAAAAGATCTGACCATGAAAATCTTCCTAGCATGAGTACAGAGTTCTTCCAACATTTATCTGTTCTCTGGTTTGATTCTGATGACAGAGGGGGAAACATCATCGAAGATGGAATCTTCAGACTTCATCTGAATTCTTCTAGAAGTTTCCCAAGAGCAGCCATAACTTCCTTATCCCTCAAGCTGTAGATCCCTGGGGTTCAACATGGGTGCCACCACTGGATAGAACAGGGTGATCATCTTCTCCTTGTTCACAGAAGAGATGTCCCCACAGGCTAGCCAAAGCACAGCCAGGGTCTCACAGGAAAAGTGATTAATAATATTGTGACATAGAGGAAGATGGAAAGTGATAATCGTTTCCATGAATGAATTCAAGAATCCATTCACCAAGAAGTCAGCAGCCAGGCACAGCCCTCTCTGCATGATGACAGTGTAATGTAGTGGGTGGCACAAACACACAGAGGTCATAGGCCATGGCTCCCAACAGGAAGAACTCAGAACCACTCAATGCCAGGGAAGCACAGAGCTGGAGCACACAGCTGTAGAATAGAATGGTGTTTTGGGCTGTGAGCAAGTGGACCAGCATTTATTTGTTGGGCAAGACTGTTTCCATAAGAAAGGTCTACCAAGGACAGAATGCAGAGGAAGAAGCGTATGGGAGTGTGAAGCCTGCTGCCCAATCTGATCAGCAGAATAATCAGGAGATTGCCCACAATAATCACCAAGTGCATGGCCAGGATCACAACGAAGCAGAAGACCTGGATGTGTGGGTCACTGGACAGCCCCAGCAAAATGAACTCGCTCACTCATGTCTGGTTTGCAACTTCCTGGCCCAAAAGCTTGGTGACTGGAAGGGTGGTTTCACACCATTATGAACTGCCCTTCTGAACTTCAAGGTCATCCAGATCCTGCTTGAACACATGTATGTGAGGGTGGCAGTGGTACGCAGCTGTGATGCCAGAAATCAGGGAGAAACAAAGTGACATTCTCAGAATTCAATTCACTGCAACCTTATCTCTTCTACCAAATACTGGCTCTTACATAGGGGAATAAAATTAATAAAGTATTTTAGACTTAAAGTCCTATTTGGTTAAGTAGTCATGTTAAAAGATCATTCCTCTCTCTGGTAAGGTTTTGGTCACATAAACAATATTTCACCCTATGCTGAATTTTAGAGTTATTAACCTTTCTTCAATCCTGTAAACCAAAGCTAGGATGTAATTGAGGTGGCAACTATCCCAGATTTATACACACATTGGCATGGATGCAGAAAGCATTGTGACAGAGAATTTATTTGTATTATTTGCTCTTCAATAGCCAGTACATATGGAGACAAAACTCTAACAAATAGCGTGAAAAACTATCTCAAAAACTCTACAAAAGGAGATAATTTGTGCCTAAAGCCAAGCTGGTTTTGTTCTATTATGTAATCAAGAAAGTATATTTCCCAGTGACTTATTACTTGTATAAACAAATTTCAGTTGTCCCTAATAAAATATGCTTACTGTTTTAAAAAGTCTGGAGTTATGACAGAATAATTATAAATTATAATGACTAAATGATAGAACTTATTGATAAGTGATCATGGGAGAAAATCTTTTTCTTAGAAAGATTTAAAAAAAATTCTAAGAATTTTGAAATATACATTTTTGGATGTTATTTTACACTGATTAATTTGTAAATTATTAAACTTGTCATATTTTTGTGCATAGTGAAAACTATGCTTGTAGCAGTTGTCATAGAAAATCGGTGGATTTTTGGAAGCTTTGGAGAGCTACAATTTCAGAATATCCCCATACATGCAATTTGATTTCTTCATTATCATTAGAGAAATTTTCAAATTCCCCCCCCTACTTAATTTCTGTTCTCTGCACACTCTATCATGTCCTAGAATAGGAGCTACTCCAGCAGGATCAACATGCCTTCCCATAACACTGGAGATTTTACTCAGAGCCTCTAACTTCCTCAAAAAGCTAAGCATGAGATCAAGGGAAGACTAAATAAATAGACAGAGAACACAAGAGCCAAGGGGAGTGGGCAGATTGAGCAGAGTACGAGGTGCCAGGCTGGGTCTGTCTGTCTCTGTGGGTATCTCTCTGCTCACCCCTGTGTTCAGCTTTTTCATCATCAGCTTGTTCCGTCTTTGTCCCAGAATACTTGGGCAATAAGCTTCAAGTACACCTTCTCACAGTGGGTCCCAGGTTCATGCTTTTATTTCAAGTGGAGATTTCTTTTTTTTTTTAATATTGCTATGACAGATGTAGATCTGTTTTTGGTTCATTCTCATCCAGTTCATTTTAGCTCCACTTTAAATGACACTTGCTGCTGAATTATGACAAATGAGAAAATAGGTATTCCCCTAAAATCACAGGGCATCAGCTTTTATGTATATCAAATGAACATCTGGAAAAAATTATCCTTCTCCCAGAGACTTGAGCATGTAGTTATGTAGTAACCATGAAATGAAGTCTGCCACCAGGAGTAGGCTGAACACACTGCCTACTGGGAGAGAAGAGCAAACCATGAAACAAGCACTTGTGCAATGGAGGTGCCAAAGCAATCAACAGCTTTTAATTTGGCCAAGTTATCCACTTAGTGAAGGGGAGTCCTTGACTGGAACTGGGATTTCAGGGTGAAATGCATCGGGAACCAAAATCTTGGGACCCCAAAGAGAAATTCACTTTACAAGAGATTTACAAAGAGGCTGCTAACAATAGAATCTAGCCAATACAGAAATGTGTATCTCAGTTAACCTATACTGATCTCACTCTCTGATAGATGTTTGTATTTTTCAGAAGCCAGCGAGAGAGCTGTGGCTCCTCCAACCCTACCAACGAGGCTGCAGGCCGATAGCTGACATCCTGGCACAAGATGAGCCATCCCAGACCTACCTTGGAGGATCCACATGGAACCCTGCAGAGAGTGATGGGATAAGCAAGAGACCTATCACCATAGCCAATCAGTCAACCCAGGATAAGCCAGTAAGACAGACACCAATGATTTCACCACAAACTAAAGCAGAAGTACAGAGGCCCCTAAGACCTCAACAATAAAGCAGCCTTAATACTCACCCACCATGACTCTGGGGACTGAGCGGAAGAGGGGGCGGAAAGATTGTAAGAGACATGGTGGGGGAGAATATTAAGGGACATGCCCCCCCCCAGTAAGAACATACAAAGGGGGGTGGAACCAGGTTGACTCCTAGGCTATAACCCCCTACCCCATAGACTGATTCAGTTTGCCCACGGAGGAGGATACCCAGCTGATGGGGGACAGGGAAGAGGGAAATAGGGGAATTGGAGGCATCAACATATTATTCACTTATTAAGCGTATCTAATTATGGATAATAAAAAATAAAAATTCACAAAGCAATTCATTAAGTAAATATACAAGTAGAAATGACCTTGAACTTGTATAAGAACATTTGAAGTCATGTACCAACAATGTAATGTATCTGACATGCAAATGTATTAAGAGAAGCTGTGCAATATTGTTCCTAGTATTAGACAGAAATAATGATGAAGAGAGGGTGCAAGTCCATCATTGGCTGGAAACCATAGAAAGTCTGGATTCCTGATTTGAATCACTAGAATCTAGCTTCTGGGACACACTGCTACCAGAGGACAGCTGTAATAATATACCCCTGGGCTTGAGTCCAGCTAAGGCTGTGGATTTCAGCCAACTGGCTTTCTAGTTCATGTTGCTAAATGTGTGTAGACAAAACTACTTTCTGACTCACATACTAATACCGTTGGAGAGCTCAGAAGGGTGACATATGCCTCTGGAGGGAAGCAAGGGAGGGAATGATTGGAATTTGAAGACAGTGCCTTTGCAAGAAGTTCCTTTCTCCAACTTCAGGAAGGAAAGCTCACGGGGCCAATTATGTTTTGTTTATGAAATCACCCCACTTTTCCCTCCTCCTCTATCTGGTCACTTCTGCACCCAACACTCAACTTTGGAAGTGAAATTTTGCTTTTCTTGTCCCTGGGCACAACAAGGAACTTGACAAACTAACTTCTCAAGGGACCTGTGTCTCCACTCCAATGATCCTATCTTGAATGGTGAGCACTTTTATCCCAAGGGATCAAGATGCAGGCGATTACAACTCTGTTTCTTCACTCCAGTTCACCCATCCCCCCCCTCCTTTGTGCCATACATATGGGTCCAGGCAGTTCAGAAAAACAAAAATCTAACCACTCTCTGTGAGTAATTTGATGTGAGCAGGGGCTGGGGACATTGTCATTCTGTCCATAGTAAGCTGATAATCATTCCTGGGCTGCTTTCTGTATTTGGAATTCTATCCCTGTATCCTAGGAGTTTTACCTTTGTCTTTCCTTTAAGAAAGACAGAATTTGTCCCAGATTTTAACATGAGAAAGTTACTTCTCGGGTTACTAGCCAGAGCATAACCATAGCCTGTGGCCAATCTGAGTGAAGATGGTAAGCCTTGTGCAGGGAAAACCACAGACCTAGAAAGGATTTCTGGCCCCTGCCTCAGGAAGATGTCCTGGGTCTCAGGAGGCTTAGTTTGTGTGACAGCCAGCTAGCCACTACCATTCTCTGCTCAGCTTCCTGATATCATGCTAACAAAGTCCACTTTTGGTTTCTCCTCCCAGGCTTGTTCTGAAAGTGAGAAAAATGGTACCCACTGCTGGCCAATGATGGAATCGTTTTATAAGGAAAACGTACAATGTGCATGGAGAGAAAGAACACTGTAGGAATGCATGAATCCGAGAGAGATACACCAGAGCCTGATTGAGGCCTGGGTCATGAAAAGCAAAAGAAAGACAAGAAGAGGAAAGGAAACTGAAGGAAACGGGAAGAAAAAAAAAAGGATATTTCCTAGTTTCCAAAATGTTACTTACATCTCTCCTAAAAATTTCTCTCCTTATTTATAATTTACTTTGTACATTTATTATCTCCTTTCTCAGTCTTTCACCATTATTTATATAATTGTAGGAGAGAACAGATGTAAATTCATTTGTAAAATACATATCCTCATCTTTCAGTTTTAGGAATTAATTTTTCTTTAGGGTGTGTAACAGGAAAAATAACATTTTTTGCCTGTACTTCCATTTTCCCAAAACTTATTTGTCAGCACATATTTTCAAGATATATTAGAAATTAGAAATGTATGACATAGCGGATTCTCAAAGGCAGAAGTTTTATTCTACATGTCATTTTGACTCGTTGATTTGTGGGAATCTGTTTATGCAAATGCCACAGATTCAACTGCAAATATTTTGCAATATGCTTTGGCATATCAGGACAATTACATTCTCATTTTATTTTATCCTTTCTAAAATCTTTTTGGCCATTTGTGTTTCATAGTGGTGAACTGATATTTCCAGAAAAAAAAAAAAGTGCCACATCTGTGTTAAAGAGTTTACAGAGCTGGTTAAAACGTTGTGGGGAGTTGGAATGCTGTGTATCCAGACCCCAATTATCACGGGCTATCTTTCATCTCCTTACAAGCCATTCATTTTCCACCTCTGGGTCAGACCTAACATGTTTTTGGGTGACAGGTAAAATCTTTTGAAATGTATTAATTTAACAGACCATTAGTTTCCACCAACCCAAAAGCTAAGAATGCTATCAGATAGCAGAAACTTTCAACACAGATTTCACCACTTTTGCTGAAACTCAACTGCCTGATGTTTTCACCAATGTATTTGGAAAATGTCTTCATGACTTTGTTTTGTAACTATAAAACTTCATGAAATAGTTTCCCCATTGGAAAATGTTATTTAGGGCAACCTATAGCTGCGCTCCTGGGTTATGATCACTCATACTTAGATCAAGAACTGACTGTGTGAATGATGGGGTGATGGCTTCGTCAGCAAAGCACTTATTGCATGAGTATGAGGTCCTGAGTTTGGATCCCAAGAACCTGGATAAATGCTAGCAATGGCTGTATGTGCCATTAATCCCAACACTGTGGGTGTAGAGACAGTGAATTGATAACAAAAACTCAAACTGCCCCCTCAAAAAATGGGGCACTGATCTCAACAGAGAATTCACAGAGGAAGAAACACACAGGGCCTTTATGCACCTGAGAAAGTGCTCAGCATCCTTAAGCATCAGGGAAATGCAAATAAAAACCACAATGAGATTCCACCTTACTCCAGTCAGAATGGAAATCATAAAAAAAACCCAACAACAATAATTACTGGCAAGGATGTGGGGGAAAAGGAACCCTCATTCACTGCTGGCGGGGATGTAAGCTTATTCAACTGCTTTGGAAAGCACTGTGGAAAGCACTGTGGAAAGCAGAATGGGCATAGAGCTACCAATGGACCCAGCTATCCTTCTACTAGGCATCTATCCACAAGATGTCACATCTCTATGTAGAAACATCTGTACAACTATATTTATAGCAGCTCAATTCATAATATCCAAGAATTGGAATCAACCAAAATGCCCTTCCATGGAGGAATGGATAACAAAACTTTGGTACATTTAAACCATAGAATTCTATTCAGCTGAAAGGAAAATTGACATATCGAAATTTAGGGGAAAGTGGTCTTACTTGGAGCAGATCCTACTAAGCGATTTCTCAAAAGAACAGAAAGCCAAACACCACGTATTCTCCCTCATATGCGGTCCTTAACCAGGCTAACCATACACTCTACGCAGACTAATAGAAAGAAGTGAGAGGTTATAAATGAGATGTAAGAGATGGGGGAGGGGAATGGCTTAAGAATGAGGCTAAACCAAAATGGGTTCAAAATCATAAACTCCTCATGAGCATACTGTAACCTATTGAGCAAGTAGTGAGAGTCGTCTGGCAAGAGGGGCCATGAATAATAGGGGAGATAGTCTAAGACTGTGAAAAATTCATCAGTCTGACAACCCCTGGTCCCAGTCACCAGTTCCTTCCCTCACTGAGCTGTTGACCAAAGTGACCCATGAGGTTCCAAAAACAAGATAGGATTTTGTCAAAGCTCTTGAAT
The DNA here is from genome assembly GCA_004024765.1 of Zapus hudsonius. Lineage (NCBI taxonomy): Eukaryota > Metazoa > Chordata > Mammalia > Rodentia > Dipodidae > Zapus > Zapus hudsonius. The sequence continues at coordinate 15,878 of PVHP010029790.1, forward strand.
GCCCACCCCAGGCCTGAGGCAAAACCCTGTTGCTGAAGAAACCACAGAATGCTATTGATCAGCATCGAGAGACCCTTCAAGGTCTGGAATTGTAACCGCCCCCAGATGGCACTTAGTGTAGTGCTGGAAAGCACTGCATAAGCTGCCAGGGGAAGCTGGTCAAGGACAGCTGGAGCAAACAGAGACCAGTGACATGAAACACAGTCTGCTGCCATGAGTAGGCTTACCACACCTCCTACTGGGAGAGAACAGCGAACCAAGAAAAGAGCACTTGTGCAATGGAGGAGCGCAATCAACCACTTTTAAATCCACCCAAATATTCCACTTAGTGAGAGGGAGCCCTTAACTGGAACTGGGGACTTAGGGCGATATGCACTGGGAGCCGGACACTTGGGCCCCCAAGGAGAGATGCACTATGTGAGGGATTGAAGGAGAAGCTACTAAAAATAGAATCTAGCTAATTCAGGAATGTGTATCTCAGTTAACCTATACTGGTCTCACTCTCCCAGAATGCTGTGAGAGAGCTGTGGCTCATCCAACCCTACCAATGAACTTTAGGCCGATAGCTGACATCCTGACAAGAGATGAGCCACCCCAGAAAAATACTGTGGAGGATCCATATGGAACCCCTCAGAGAATGATGGGATGAACAAATGACCCATAGTGACAGCCAATCAGTCAACAGAGGACAAGCCAGTGAGACAGACACCAATGATTTTTGACACAACCTAAAACAGAAGTACAGAGACCCCTAAGATCTCCACAATAAAACAGCCTTAATACTCACCCACCACAACTCAGGGAACTGAGCAGAAGAGAGGGTGGAAAGATTGTGAGAGCCTTGGTGGGGGAGAATACCCAAAGTCATGCCCCCCTCAGTAACAACATACTAGGGCCAGTGGAACCAGGATGACTCCTAGGCTATCCATGGTCCCCTGCCCCAAGGACTGATCCAGATGGCCCACAGAGGAGGATATCCAGCTGATTGGGGAATTGGGAAGAGGGGCATTGGGGAACTGGGGATAACAACTCATTGTTTGCCTATTAAATTATGTAACTCATTATGGACAATAAAAAAAGAAAATGAACCAAAGACAGATCTGTATCTGTCATGAAAAAATATATATATATATATATATATATATATATATATATATATATATATATATATATATAAAGTTGCCTCTACTTGAAATAAAAACATGGCTGGGGTGTGCAATGTGAGATCGACTTGAAGCTCATGTCCAAGTATTCTGGGACAAAGAAGGAACAAAACAGTGATGAAAGAGCTAGACAGGACCCGAGCATGGTGGTGAGGAGACAGATACCCACAGAGCAGATGGACCCAGCCTGGCACCTTGTGCTCTGCTCAATCTGCCCTCTCCCCTTGGTTCCTGATTTCTTTGTGTATTTACTTAGTCTTCTTTTCTTGATTCCATTCATAGTGTTTTGAGGAAGTTAGAGTCTCTGAGTAAATGGATATGCACTTGTGAACATATCTCCGGTATTATGGCAAGGCATGTTGACCCTGCAGGGATGTTCAACATACAGAAATTAAATATAGTAACCCACCACACAAATAGACTCAAACACAAGAACCACATGATCATCTCAATTGATGCACAGAATGCCTTTGACAAAATTCCACATCACTTAATGATCAAAATTCTGGAGAGACTGGGCATGGAGGGCTTATACCTCAATATAATAAAGGCTCTATAAAAACACCTAATGCCCAAATTGTACTCAATGGAGAAAGAGTCAAGGAGTTACCATTAAGATTAGGAACAAGAAAGGGGTGTTCACTCTCACCACTGATCATCGACATAGAGCTTGAAATTATAAAACCTGAAAAAAAAAAAATAAGGGGAACTCTCCATGAGATAGGAGTAGGGAAAAACTTCCTGAAAATAAAACCAATAGCCCAGGAAATTCAACAATCACTTAACAGATGGGATTTCATCAAGCTAAAAAGCTTCTGTATAGACAAACATACCAGACACAGAGCAAAAAGACCACCATCAGATTAGGAGCAAATCTTTGCCAGCTATAACACAGGCAGGGGCTTAATATCTAGAACCTATAAGGAACTCAAAAAATTAAGTAATAAAAAAATCAAACATTCCACTCAAAAAATGGGGCAGTGAACTAAATAGGGAATTCACAAATGAGGAAATACAAATGTCTAATTCTCACTTAAAAAAATGTTCAGGGTCATTAATAATCAGGGCAATGCAAATCAAAGCAACTATGAAATCCACCTTACTCCAGCTGCAAGGGAAATCATTAAAAAGTCTAACAGCAATAGATGTTGGGGAAGATTCAGAAAAAAAGGAACCCCCATTCTTTGCTGGTGGGAACACAAACTTTTATATCCACTAAGGAAATCAATGTGGAGGCTCCTGAAAAAGATAAAAATCGAACTACAAACAGATCCAGGTATTCCTCTACTGGGCATCTATTATAAAGGCTCCTCTTCAATACAGAGACATTTGCCCAACCATATTTATAGCTGCTCAATTCACAATAACTAAAAATTGGAATCTACCCAGATGTCCATTGCTGGACAAGGGGATATCAAAGTTGTGGTACATATACACAATGGAATTCTACTCAGTAGTAAGTAAAAATGACATAATGAACTTTGCCGAAAAGTGGATGGACTTGGAACAGGTCATACTAGCGAACTCACATAGGAACAGAGAGCTGCCCGCTCAACACTGCAGTAGCAGCAGCAGGTGGATCTGATGAAGCCCCTTTGTTCCAGTTTGCAGAATATGAACACAGGGCCCTGCAGGATCCTTGACAGAGTCCTAGAGTTCTGTGTGCCGAGGAGGTGCAAATGTTCAGTTAATGAAGGGTCCTAGCCAACAGCTGCAGCTCCTGATAGGCAAGGTTCAGCTGGCTTGCAAAAATGGTTTCCCCTGACTGATGGACTCATACTTTTCACAATAATCTTGGTCAATTTCACAATGATAATAATGACCATATAGTAGCTCCGAGAACTGTGTGTCCTGATCCTCAACAGTCACCCACTGGATGTTAAAGAACCCCTGGGTGACCTTTAGTAGAAAGGGTGTCAGCCTTGTTGTCCACAGCCTCCCCGCACCAAGCAACAATGGGCTCTTGTGGAAGATGTTGTATTCCATGATGGCGGCAATCTCATCTCCCATTCCCTGTTAAGAGATGGAGTCTAGTGGGGCTAGATAGATGGCCAAGAGGTTAAAGTGCTTGCTTGCAAAGCCCGCTGGTCTGGTTTTGATTCCCGAGTACCCATGTGAAGACATATGGTGCATTGCCTGGAGTTCATTTGCAGTGGCAACAGGCCCTGGTGTGCTCATTCTCATTCTTTATCTCTACTTGCAAATAAATGAATACAGTTAAAGAATTGAGGTCCAGGGCTAGGTGTGTTGGTATATGCCTGTAATACAAGCACTGTGGAAGTTTAAACATGAGGATTAAAAGTTTGAGGCCAGTCTGGGTTACATAGTGAGTTTTAGACCATTGGTGCTATATAATGTAACTCTCTGAAAAAAATGGAGGCTGGAGTTATATCTCATTCCATAATTGTTGCCTAGTATGTCAGAAGCCCCAAGTGACATCCCTGGTATCACATAAACTGGGTGTAGTAGTATTAAGCCATAATCTCAGATAATACACCCCCACTGCTCAGCGAGGTTGGGCAGTACAGAGAATTTATCTAGGATGGTCTTCTCAGAGTCTAGAAGTTGGACCAGGAGTGAACACTTACAGCCACTGTGTGTCAGGCTTCTCACCAGCTGGACATCCAAATCTCGGCCCTGTCACTGCCCTGCAGTTCTGGACATTGACTCTCCCCCTCCAGGTCATGAAGCAGGTCTGGAAAGGGGCCCTAGGTGTGGGTTCTTATTTCCTTGGGTCACTAGGCAGCACCATCCATTTCCGTTGGCCTTCTTCTGGCTCCAAGGGCCAACTGTCTTCATTCTCTTCCCATCTGCTTCCCCAAGACCATGTATGTCCTCAATTCTTTTCTATACATATATTTACATGTGTGTGGGGGATGCAGTGTGTGTAAGTGCACATGCATATGTGTACATGTGTGTGGAGGCCAGAGGACAACCTCAGGTGTTGAGTCAGGAGCTCAGCAATTAAGCTAGACTGGCTGGACACAGAGCCCAGGGATTCACCTGTCATCGCTGCCTTAGCATGTGGATTATCCATGTGCACCACCACATCGGGCCTCTGAATGTGGGTTCTGAGGACTCAGCTTTAGAATGCTTTCCTGACTAAGTATTGAGTGCTAATTACTATTGCAAAAGATAGGTTAAATAAGATAAATAAAACTTGTGATAACAGGTGACAACTTAGAAATCATTAAGTAGATACACATGGCTTTCAACAGTTGTATTTTGCACTGTCTTGCTCTACTTGACTTTTGAAATAAAAACACCGTCTAATGGTACACATGTGCAGAAATAAAACAAAGAGCAGTAGGGTAAGATAATGGTTTTAAGATAACAAAATTAATAATTTTGATCTTGGTTGTTTACTGAATTTGTAGGATGTCTATTTTTATTCTGACATTAATTTTTCCTTTTCACCTCCTTGCATACTTAGCTCTCCTCTGCCACCTTGAACATTTGATGATCATTTGTAAAGGCGTTTTAATCTACTTTGTTCTGGTTTTATCATCTGGGATTTTTTTTAAGCATGTTTTTATTAATTTTCTCTTCAAGATGGATCGCTTTGTTACCTATTCTTTGGATGTGGCTTGGGAACTGTACTTCTACTGTGTGCCTGGAAGTTTTGTACTGGCTTCCTGACTTTGTAACTCTGTATTTATGGATCCTTGATATTTTGAGATTTAGTTTTAAAGGTTGTCAATCTGGATCTGGAGCAGCTGAAGTGTTGGTCCAGATTGGACCGCTAGTACTAGGCAGTTCTGAGGACTTTATTCAGTACCTTGTCCACAGGAAGTCATTCCATCCTGGTGAACGATCCTGCACTCTGTGTTACTTTACAGGGTAATTCTACTGACTGTCCCCTCATATAGAAAACTAAGATGTGTTGATTGGTGTGAAGTGAGCAGAAGCATCTGTGTTCGATCTAGATTCTGTGTTAGCTTTTTGCTCTGCAAAATACTTGAGATAAAAAGCTAATTTATTTGGCTCATGGTGTCAGGATTTTCAGTTCATAGTCAGCTGGCTTCATCCTTTTCTAGGCAAAGGTACAACATGGTGGGAAGTCCAGAGTGGAACACCTTATGACAGTTAGCAAGGAGATGAAGAGAAAGAGAGCAGAGGAGAGGAGAAGAAAAGAGAGGAGAGGAGAGAAGAGAGAGGAGAGAGGAGAGAGACGATGGGAGGAGAGGGGAGAGGAGAGGACAGGAGACGAGAAGGGAAGAGAAGAAGGCTCACACACTATTGATCCAGTTATCTCTCAGCATTGCTACCAGCTGGAGACCAAGTCTTCTAACAGATAAGCCTTTTTCATGTAAAGTGTATACCACCTAATTGAACTAATTTTAAAATCATAATGAAAATTTATAAGGTCATAAACAATTTGAAAAAGAAGAATGAAGTACATGAATTCATACTAAGAAAAAATGAGATTTGTAAGAAAGCAATAGTAATAAAGGAGTCACAATAAATAAATTGAAAAATGAGTCAGAAGAAAAGTCTAGGATCAAATATCCTGAATGTGTATTTAATCAAAAATTGGCCTCTCAGAAAACTGTGCTTAGTCAACTGGGAATTCACACAAAAAATAATGAAGTGTTGTGTTATGGGAGACACTGTTCTCAGGGCCCATAGATGATCTATGAATAATGGTTACAGTGAGTTAAATACTTTCATTCACAAGTGTGGGCAAGTTATAAATTGCACAAAAAGAAACTTTGGCAAAGACAGGAGAATGTCTCTTGGGAATGGAGTTTTGGATTTTCTTACCATGCTGTGGGTTAGTAGTGAGCACTAAATTTTCACTTTGAAATCTCTTAAATGTAGATAAAAAATTCAAGGAAACGAGAGGAAATGCTACCACAACATTCCTAAATGAATGAAAAAATCAAGTAAAAATTAATGAAGCTAAAAGAGTAGCAGAAAGTAGTAGACCTAACAAGCACAACATAATTGGCCTGTGGAGATTTTATCTCGGTGGAAAAAGAAAGTTACTTCTTCCAAATCCCACATCTTGGGCAGTGCTCCTCTGCTCCTGGCACTGCTGGGCTCCTGTCCTAGAGATGGGTGCAAGAGGAGGGGCCCAGAG
>PVHP010029791.1:0-22144 GCA_004024765.1 Zapus hudsonius
GAGAGAGAGAGAGAGAGAGAGAGAGAGAGAGAGAGAGAGAGAGAGAGAATGGAAATGGGTGTTCCAGGGCCTCCAGCCACTACAAACGAACTCCAGATGTGAGCGCCACTTTCTGCATCTGGCTTTATATGGATCCTGGGGAATCAAACTCAGATCCTTAGGTTTTGTAGGCAAGCACTTTAACTGCTGAGCCATCTTTCCAGCCCTTCTTTGTTTTTCTTTAGGCGGGGCAGTTTCATTATGTATTCCTGGATGGTCTCAAACTTACTGTGATACTGTGATCCTCCTCTCTCTGCCTTCCAAATTCTCAGATTATATGCATGTGCCACCTACCTCAAATAAATAAATAAATAAATAAATAAATAAATAAATAAATAAATAAATAAATAAATAACTCTGTCATTACCATTATCCATATCTTATACAATTATCTGTGTTTTAAAAAGATGTAATTTTAGTTGTTTTTTTTTTCAAGGTATGATCTCACTCTAGCCCAGGCTGACCAATTTTGCAGTCCTAGGCTGGCCTCAAACTCATAGTGATCCTGCTCCTCTGTCCCCCAAGTGCTAAAATTAAATGTGTGTGCCACCATGCCCAGTTCTATCATGTCTTTTTAAAAATATTTTATTTATTCATTTTCAAGCAGAGAGAGAGAGAGAGAGAGAGAGAGAGAGAGAGAGAGAGAGAGAGACAACACCAGGGCCACCACCTTGTGGGTCGGGCTTATGTGGGTCCTGGGGAATTGAACCCAGGGCCTTAGGCACTGGAGGCAAGTGCCTTAACCGCTGAGCCATCCCTCCAGGCCCTCTATCATGTCTTTAACGTTGGCCTTCACAATAAACTTCCCTTTACCCAGTGTAGTAGCACATTTGTAATCCTTGTACATGAGAGATAGAAGCAAAAATTCGAGGCCAGCTTGGTCTGCATAGTAAGTTCTATTCCATCCCTAGCTACATAGTAAGATCAAGACTTTAAGGCTAACCTTGGCTACCTAGAAACTTTATGGCCAGTTCTTGTTACATGAGACCCTGTCTCAAAAAAAAAAAATAAATCAATGCCAAACACCCCCCCCCCAAAAAAAAAAACTTCACCATAGCATCACTGTGTGGAGAATTCTTCTGGTCTCATCCAATAGACAAGCTCATGGGCAGCATCTCTGCCAGGCCCCCTCCTACCCTCTACTGTTCTGCTGTGCTGTGACCTGACAAACAATCTTGGAATGTAATGATCTGCTGAGCTGTGTCTCTTTCTTCTTCATCTTACCTACAAAATGGAAGTGTGTGATACAGCAACCAACAAAGAATAAAGGAGATGCAGTGTGGTGTGACAAGAGGAAGGGCACCAGGCTGAGAGTAGACCTGAGTTTGGGTCTGCCATGAGTTTCTGTCACTAGCCTTAAACAATTTATCCCACTTGCAGAGGCTCTGCTTGCTGGATTAGACCAGATCATCTCTGTGTTTCTGCATACTCTACCTGTTGCAGGAGTCTCACAGGCTTAATTAGACTTTTGTTTTTCAAGGTAGGGTCTCATTATAGCCTAGTCTGACCTGAAACTCATTCTGTAGTCCCAGGCTGGCCTCAAACTCAATGCAGTTCTCCTACTTCAGCCTCCTGAGTTCTGGGATTAAAGGCTCAGCCACCATTCCTGGTCTAGACATACTTTTGGTGAGGTCTTACTGGTTCTTTGTCAGGTACCTTCTTTGCTTTTCAGGATCCAATGGATGAGCCCCTTCTCTCTATAAGTGTCCTGATTAGGAACCTGGACCTTCCAGGCATGGTGGCACAAACCTTTTAATCCCAGCATTTGGGAGGCAGAGATGTAGGAGGAATGTTGTGAGTTTGAGGCCACCCTGGAGCTACAATGAGTTCCAGATCAGCCTAGGCTAAAGTGAGACCCTACCTCAAAAGAGCCCCCCTCCAAAAAATAAAAATAAAAAAAGGAACCTGGACCTGTAATCTTCCCCTAAAGCAGTGGTTCTCTATCAAGTGTGGTTTTTCCACCCCAGCATATTTGTCAAAGTCTGGGGACACTTGGTTGTCACAACACAACTGGAGGATACTGCTAAAGTCTAATGAGATGAGGGATGCTAAGTAAACATCCTAAAATTTCACAGGACACACACATCACACAACAAAGAATTATGTAGCTCAGAATGCCAAGTGTGACAAACCTTTTTCTAAAGGGGACCAGATTTGGGATTTTCTGGAGAACTTCATGGCAGTCCTGGTCTGACCTCAAAGAAAATAACTATTGTATAATGGTCTGAGAGAAGTGAAAAATCAAAGAAAGAGCAAAATTTGGAGGGAAGGTGAAAGATCCTCTTAGAAAGATTCTCTTTTCTCTTGATCAGGCAAGGGGTTGGAGAGTGGCCTTCAAGTATTTAGTTTAGTTATTTATTTGCTTATTTGTTTATTTATTTATTTATTTGCGAGCAGATAGAGACAAAGAATGAGTGCACCCAGGCCTTTTACTACTACAAACGAACTCCAAATGCATGCACCATTTTGTGCATCTGGCCTTTGATGGGTACTGGGGAATTGAACCTTAATCACTGAGCCATTTCTGCAGCCCAAGTATTAATTTGTTAAATTGAATCCAGCTTCTCATTAACTGGCTATCTCTCTTGCCCCTAAGATTTCCCACCCCTGAGTTCACAGTAGCTGCCAGTCTTTACTAAATCTGGTGAAGAGAGAATGTGGGGGTTTGTGATGGTTAGTTGCTGGAGAAGCCTTAAGTCTGTATCAGTACACTGAAGAATTCTTGATCTATGGATAGCTACTCCTGTTCACAGAGGGTGCAAGGAGCCTATTAATTTCAGTCTGTTTGCTCATAAAGAGGGAGAGTTGATCTTTTACAGAGGAGCTGTTATTTATTTTAAAGTTGATTTAATAAGAACAAACAGGCACATGCTTTTCAGAAAATTTAGAGTTCCTTTTTTTCCAGTAAGTTAAAGCAGGGCTTCTTACACCTTTCCTACTTGTGTAGATTGCCATGAGTTCAAAACCAGCATGGCCTACATAGTGAGCAGAGTGAAACTCTGTCTCAAAAAAGAAAACAGAGCCGGAGAGATGACTCCACTGTTAAAGGCCATTGTTTGCAAAGTCTGATGGCCCAGGTTCCATTCTCTAGTACTCATGTATAGCCAGATGTGCAAAGTGGTGCATGTGTCTGTAATTCATTTGCAGTGGCACAAGGCCCTGGTGTGCCCATTCTCTCTGACATTTTCTCTATCTCTCTTAATGAAATATTTTAAAATAATAAAATAAATACAAACAAAAGCAAACAACCCCCCAAAATAACAATATAAGCAAAAAATTCAATTCTTTAGTAAAAAGAAGAAAGCAGGCCAGGTCTGGTAATACACTACTTCTTTTTTTTTTTTTTTTTTTTTTTTCGTTTTCAAGGTAGAGTCTCACTCTAGCCCAGGCTAGAATCCTGGAATCCACTATGTAATCTCAGGGTGGCCTTGAACTCACGGCAATCCTTCTGCCTCCCGAGTGCTGGGATTAAAGGCGTGCGCCACCACCACGCCTGGCATGACACACTTCTTTAATGATCAATGTGAGTTCCTGGCTATCCTGAGACAACATAGTGAATTCCAGGTCATCCTGTACTAGAGCAAGACCTACCTTGACAAAAAGAAAGAAAAAGCAAATTTTCATAGTGATGAGATGAATATACTTATTTATTTTTACATAAAAATTCAACCTAATCAGGCGTGGTGTTGCAAACCTTTCATCCCAGCACTTGGGAGGATCACTGTGCATTCCAAGCCTACCTGGGACTAGAGTTCTAGGTTAGGTTGGGCTAGAGTGAGACCTTACTTCAACAAACAGAAATCAACAGGGCTGGAGAGATTGCTCAGTGGTTAAGCTTGCCTGCAAAGCCTAACCACCTGAATTCTATTCCCCAGCACCCATATAAAGTCAGATGCACAGGGTGGCACATGCATCTGGAGTTGGTTTGCAGTGGCTGGAGGTCCTGGTACACCCATTCTCTGTCTCTCTTTTCTCTCTGCTTGAAAATAAATAAAAATATTTTAAAAACAACAGCAACAATATCAACAAAAATCAAATCTTAGCTGAGTATTTTATGCTGCAGGACAGAATACCTTAATGTTTTTCAGGATTGATTGATTTTTATAACTGTCATTACTGCTTAGGTCCATTTAGAATTTTGAAATCCTAATCCCAAGGCAAATTTTATTCAATGGTTTGGTTTTTTTTTAAACATTCAAGCCAGAACTTCAATTTTTAAAATCAAGCATTCCAGCTGGGCGTGGTGGTGCACACCTTTAGTCCCAGTACTCAGGAAGCAGAGGTAGGAGGATAGCCTTGAGTTCAAGGCCAGCCTGAGACTACATAGTAAATTCCATGTCAGTCTGGGGGAAAAATATGTCTGTGCACTGTGTGCATGTGTGCCTGTCTGTCTGTGTTTGTTTCCCATAATGCTACCATTACGTTTTTATAGCAGCAAAAAACTATATGTGCAGCAAAATGATGCACTTTATAGCATGCAAATGTGAGCTGAGATGTTTCCGGCAGCATTGATTTGACAGTGTGAGCAATGGAAAGGGCATGTTCTGTGTTAAGAACCAAAGCTGCAGTAAAGACACAAGATGTAACATGAGAAGACACTCTCAGAATTACTCTGGATTCATGATGTATTTGAGTTTGAATTAATTTTTGCTTATTGTACATTCAGAAACCTTTTATACTCATGAATTTTTTTACAGCCCCTATATTTTTACACAATTCCCACAGTTTAAGGAGCTATGAGTTAAAGCTTAGAGTTTCTTTTTTCAATAAGTTTGGATTTTTTTTGTTCAGTGAGTTCCATTTTTGTACTTAATCAATTTAAAATTTAATTACTTGGGAGCCAGGCATGGTGGTACACACCTATAATTGTAGTAACTTGGGAGACAGGAGGAGGAAGAATTCAAGGCCAGCCTGCCCTGAATAAGAAGACTACTTCAGGGCTGGAGGAATGGCTCAGCTGTTAAGGCACTTGCCTCCAGTGCCTAAGGCCCTGGGTTCAATTCCCCAGTACCCACATAAGCCAGACCCACAAGATGGTAGCCCTGGTGTTCTCTCTCTCTCTCTCTCTCTCTCTCTCTCTCTCTCTCTCTCTCTCTCTCTCTCTCTCTCTCTTTCTCTCTCTTTCTCTGTGCTTGAAAATGAATAAAATATTTTTTAAAAAAAGAAGACTACTTCAAAATGGAAAATCAAAATTCCTTGAGGATTGCATGCAGCTTTTGATGAGACCTTATAATACTGTAGTTAACCATTATTCTTTGTTTTTGCAGTAGGCTCTTATCTCAGATATATGCTGCTGTTATTGAGGCTGTTTTGGCTGGCATTGCATGTTATGCTAAAACTTCCAGTCTGACAAAGGTAATTTAAATACCATGTTTCTCTCTTGGTAGTCATTGTTTTAGTGTAAAGCATCCTATTTATTAGGATGCCTTGCAGTACTCACTTTTGTGTGAGCTAGGGCCTCCCTGGCACCAAAGAGATACCTGTACAGTGCAAGCTGCTGCTGCCTGTGACCATGCTGCTGTTGCTTTGTGAGTAGCACCTAATCAGCTCATCTTCGTAGACACCTATCTGTGTTAAAGCCATTGTTTTGTCAATAGTTTAAAGAAAACACTTTTAGAAGTTAAAGAATATGGAGATTGTTCCACTGAATTTTAATAAAGTCAATTAAGCTCTTTTTTTGAGCTACATAGTTTGGTTTCCTACAGTGACTTAGTGTTTTTAAAAATCTAGAACAGACTAGAAAATCTGACTTGCCTTTCTTAGGCAAGCACGTGTATTTTTGCTCTCTGACCATTTTCTTCCTTGCTGTTTTGCGGTTAACCTGCCCTGCTGAGTTGGATTCCTAAATCTGACCCAGTAAGGAGATGAGAAGAGACGGCTTGATGCCTCCCAATGCCAATAGGACCTTTCCTGAAAGAAGCCAGTTGACATTGGAAAGGTTGTGTATGATGTAGATATCAGAGAGACTGTAGCTGTAGTCACCAGCTCCTTACCCCCCACCTCACTGAACTTGATCCTCGTAGTAATGCAGGCTTTCTCAGTCCTTTAGCTGCTACCATAGTAGAAGTCCTATGCTAAGCCACGGGATGCCCTTCAATATCAGTTCTTATACCTTTTCCCCCCCTAACTGATTTTCTGTAGCTTGCTGTTTGAATTTTCTTAACATCTGGCAGAAACTGCAAGCAGTGGTTCCTCCCCCAGGGGAGGAGGAGAAAGTACTTTCTAGAGCTTATATGCGATTCCAGCTGATCATATGCCAGCACACACCTGCCTAAATACAGCTTCCTGAGAACCCAGGCTGAAGAAAGTAGGCACTTGTTTCCTATGACCTGATGATTTCACTTTAATCTCTGATGTATATAAAATAGTCACATAGAAGGGAAGTGTACTGGCCAACTGTTAGAAGGGCTCTTCCTGTCAGTGATGTGTGTACCTTTTGATGCTTGAAAACTAATAATAGTCTGTTTTGTTACTGCTTTTACAGGCCAAGGAGGTAGCAGAACATACCCTGGAATCTGGGTTAGATTCCTTTGAGTTGGTTTCATTTAAGGCAGCCCTGTGGTAAGCAATAGCTGATAACTTTTACAAGAATTTAAAAATGTTTTTCAAAGACTTTCTTGTCCCCTGTAATTTATATTTCATCCCCCTTTTGAGGAATGCTCCAGTAAAATAATAGTATGTGTGAAGGAGAATCATTCATAACCAGGCCTCCAGTCAAAGACAGATGAACAGTATCAGAAAGAGTCACATATCTGAGGGCCAGATAGTGAGGTAGATCCATTCTAGAACCTTGGGAGCCCTGATAGGCTTGGTTCCAAAGATAACAAGGTGAAGCAGGGGAACCTGGGAGGTGGAGTTATTAATGGCAGGGAGCATAGGCACATCAAGAAAGTCACTGGTTAAAAGAGACCTGCCCTAAAACTCTTCTGCCTCTCAGAGTATAGGGAATCTGGCTTCTTGCAATCCTAGCATGCCCCATTGCATCTATGTGTAGTCTTTGTCCACAGGTAAATCTTCATTCACTCAGTCCACATAACCCTTGTATTACTTACTTTTCTTGTTGCTGTTTCTGAATTCCTGACAAGAAACCACTTAAGGAAGGAAAGGTTATTTTAGCTTAAAGTTTATAGTCCATCATGGTGGAGAAGGCTTGTTAGAAGGAGCATGAAGCAGCTGGTCACATTGCCTCTACATTCATGAAGTCTCAGAGAGCAATGAATGCTGGTGTTCATCTAGCTTTCTCCCTGTATACTTTTTCAAATGTTTATTTGAGAGAGGGAGAAAAAGAGAGAAAGAGAAAATGAGCACAGGGTCTCCTTCCACTGCAAATGAACTCTAGCCACATGAGCCACTTTGTGCATCTGGTTCTATGTAGGTACTGGGGAATCAAAGCCTTTAACCACTGATCCATCTCTCCAGCCAGTTTTCTTCTTTTTATACAGTACAGGACCCAGCCTATGGAATAGTAACAATCAGGGTAGGTCTTCCCATCTCAAATAAACACAGACAGCCGGGCGTGGTGGCGCACGCCTTTAATCCTAGCACTTGGGAGGCAGAGGTAGGAGGATCACCGTGAGTTCAAGGCCACCCTGAGACACCATAGTGAATTCCAGGTCAGCCTGGGCCAGAGCAAGACCTTACCTCAAAAAAACAAAACAAAACAAAAACCAAAAAAAAAAAAAAACAACCATAAATAAATAAATAAACACAGACATTCCCAGAGATTAGTCTCCAGGGTGATTCTAAGCCCTGTCAAGTTGACAACCAGAGGTTAACCATCACAACTCTCCATCCCACAGGAAGACTATTTTGGTGCATTTTTATGCAAAGTATACAAAAGACCAATATTGTAATTATTAAGGGTTTTTTTTTTTTTTTGGTTTTTTGAGGTAGGGTCTCGCTCTAGTCCAGGCTGACCTGGAATTCACTATGTAGTCTCAGGGTGGCCTTGAACTCATGCAATCCTCCTACCTCTGTCTCCCGAGTGCTGGGATTAAAGGCGTGCGCCACCACACCAGGCTTAAATTTTTTTTAAAGACCAATATTGGAAAATTTATGTAAGAATATTTTCAGGTTGTTCTCTGTGGTATCTCTACTCCATGAGCCATATTTTATTACATCAACATCCTTGGGTAGAGAGACGGAGCATTTGATAGGTTAGTCAGCCAATTGAAATAACAGAAAGAATTGGGGCTGGAGAGATGGCTCGGCAGTTAAGGCACTTGCCTCCAGTGCCTAGGGTCCTGGGTTCAATTCCCCAGTACCCACATATGCCAGACCCCCAAGGTGGTGGCTCTGGTGTACTTTCTCTCTCTCTCTCTCTCTCTCTCTCTCTCTCTCTCTCTCTCTCTCTCTCTCTGTATCTCTCTGCTTGAAAATGAATAAATAAAATATTTTTTAAAAAAAGAATTCTGTTGCATCACTGCATATTCACAACTCTGTGGCCCAGGGCTTTTGTCTTCTTGCAAGTTTCTTTTCCCTGGGTCTTCTGAATCATGTTATCCAGGCTATGAAAAGGGAGATACAGAGGAAGCCTCTCTCTCCCCTTAAGGGCTTGTGCTGCCCTGTACTGATGGCTACTGGAGGACCTTTGAGAAGGTGAAAGCTCCTTCACTTTATAGCTAGGTTAAGCATGTTACGCTCTCTTGCCTACCTCCTGAACTGTTCACTGGTAGAGTGATTGGGCAAGTGGATCTTAATTGCTGTGGTAGTAAGGTCTTATAGTCACTCTATTCCTTCTATCTATCCTTCCAGCTCTTGCCCTTGCCACCTTTTAATCCCAAAGCTTCCTAGGCCTGGATATACTACTATAGTTGAAGGGAAGCATAAGGAGAAATTGCTGAGCAATGGGAAGAAAGTCTCCCAAGGCCCCGTCTTCCACCTTGGGGAGCCCTACCCACTTCCTTCCTCAAGGAACACTTCACTGAGAACCCTCACTGCATCACATTAGCAGATTTCTCCCAAGAGGGGAAGGAGGAAGACGCAGTTAGGAAGTCCATGTATCAGTAGGACTTATTAAGACATGAAATTAATAGTATACACTTTAAAAACTTCCTTTTATAGAGAGAGTAAACCAGGACTGGGCATGGTGGCACATGCCTGTAATCCCAGCATCCAGGAGGCAGAGGCAGAGGCAGGAGCATCACTGCAAGTGTGAGGCCAGCCTGGTCTACATACATAGCAAGTTCTAGGCCATTCACAGCTACAAAGACTCTTTCCTTTAAAAGCCTCCCCAGCAGATACTCACCTCGACAAATAGCTAGAAAAGTTTTCTAGATTGTTTTTTGTTGTTGTTGATTTGTTTTTATTTTTTGTGAGGGTGTTTGTTTGTTTGTTTTTTAAGGTAGAGTCTTGCTCTAGCCCAGGCTGACCTGGTATTCACTATGTAGTCTCAGGGTGGCCTTGAACTGAAATCCTAACACTCTGCCTTCTGAGTGTTGGGATTAAAGGCATGTGCCACCACACCCAGCTCCATTATTCTTGGACTCTGAAGGCTTAACCCTGTTGTGGCTCCATAGTAGTTGACGTTGAATATCGAATAGCAGAGACATAGCCTCTGCCTCTGTGTGGGTACAGAATAGGGCTGGCAAGTTGACCCAAAGGTAGTAAGAATGAGTAAGATGACCATGGTTTCTAGAGGCTGTGGAGCAGTTCTGCTTTTAGCCAAGAGTTGAGGTAGCCCTGAGAACCAGCACTGAGGCTAGGCCATGAATGGAGTAAGACTTGGCTCTACACCTACTGATTTAGTGGAATCCTGGGACAGGCATCTAAAATAGCTAAGGTAAATCTGTGTTGAGCAAGGATTACACATACTTTGCTGGGTTGCCTTGAGAGTCCGGGGCAGATACACTGAAGAAGCAAGTATTTGGGAGGATTTCATCTCAGTACTCAGCAAGAGAAGGCTGAATTCTGTTTTGTTTTCTTTCTGATCTACAGCTCCAATATGGATTTTCATATACATGCTGTGAATAATCAGGGAAGGTAAGTGTGTGATTATGGTGACTCCTCGCATGGGACAGAGAGGAGAATCTATCTGGGTATGGTGGTATAGGTATATCCAGCACTCAGGAGGCAAAGGCAATAGAATCCAGAGTTTGAGCCAGGCGTGGTAGTGCACACCTTTAGTCCTAGCACTCGGGAAGCAGAGGTAGGAGGATAGCCATGAGTTCAAGGCCACCCTGAGACACATAGTCAATTCTAGGTCAGCCTAGGCTAGAGTGAGACCCTACCTCAAAAAACCAAAAAAAATAAAAATAAAAAGTTTGAGGACAGCCTAGGATAGTGAGACTGTCTCAAAGCAATAACCAGCATGACCCCCCAAAATAAAAACCAATGGAGGGCACTAATGAGTACTGATTCGGTAGTTCTTGCCTAGCATGCATAAAGTCCTCGTGTTGGAAATTACAGAACAGGAGGAGCTGGTGTTGTGATGTGTACCTTTAATCCTACCATTCTGGGAGGCACTCTTGAGTTCAAGGCCTACATAGTGAATTCCAGGTCAGCCTGGGTTAGGAGTGCGACCTTTCCTTGAAATACCAAAAAAAAAAAAATCTGTAGGGCTGAAGAGGTGGTTTAGTGATTAAAGGAATCTGCCCTTTTGTCTCTGTCTCCCTCTCTCAAATGAATAAAACATTTTTAAAAAATCTTAGTTGAGGGCTGGAGAGATGGCTCAGCGGTTGAGGCGCTTGCCTCCAGTGCCTGAGGCCCCAGGTTCAATTCCCCAGGACCCACATGGACCAGACCCACAAGGTGGTGGCCCTGGTGTTCGTTCTCTCTCTCTCTCTCTCTCTCTCTCTCTCTCTCTCTCTCTCTCTTTCTCTCTCTCTCTCTCTCTTTCTCTCTCTCTTTCTCTCTGTTCTCTCTCTCTTTCTCTCTTTCTCTCTCTCTCTCTGCTTGAGAATGAATAAATAAAATATTTTTTAAAAAAATCTTAGTTGACACCTGGTATGGTGGCTCATGCCTATAACCCAGCCCCAAAATACAGAGGCTGGAGAATTTCTACAAGTAAAAAGCAAATCTAGTTGGGCATAATATATGCCTACAATTCCAGCACTTGAGAAGTAGAGGCTCCTGCCTCTCATATTTTGCTTTATAGCAAATTTAAGACCAGCCTGGCTTATACTAGACCCTGTCTTAAAAGGGGGGGGGGCTAAAGAGATGGCTCAGTAGTTAAGGCACTTGCCTGCAAAGCCTAGTAAAGGGTTCGTTTCCCCAGTACCCATGTAAAGCCATATGCACAAAGTAGCATATGTATCTGGAGTTTGTTTGCTGTGGCTAGAGGCCCTGGCATGCCCATTCTCTCTTTGTCTCCCTCTCTTGGTTTTTTAAGGTAGGGTCTCTCTCTAGCCAAGGCTGACTTAGAATTCACTATGTAGTCTCAGGGTGGCCTTGAACTCAGTGATCCTCCTACCTCTGCCTCCCGAGTGCTGGGATTGAAAATGTGCACCACCATGCCCAGCTTCATCCTCTCTCTTGTCTCTCTGCTTGCAAATAAGTAATAAAAAAAAAATGAGCCGGGCATGGTGGCGCACGCTTTTAATCCCAGCACTCTGGAGGCAGAGGTAGGAGGATCACCAAGAGTTTAAGGCCACCCTGAGACTACATAGTGAATTCCAAGTCAGCCTGGACGAGAGCGAGACCCTACCTTGAAAAACAAAAAACAAACAAAAGAAACAAATGAAAATCCCTTAATGTATCTTTCCTCATCTAGAATTATGCCTTTGGACAATGAAGATAATTTATCTTTTGTGAAAACGGTAAGCAGACTGTTGTTATGAATCAGCTGGCTGGGAATGGTTTTTAGAGGGACATCTGCAAAGTATGAGGTTGAAGTATGTTGTGGGAAGGGAGGTGTCTCCAAGTAGCTGAAATTGTGATATCTGTGTGAAATGTGAGCTGAGGACAAGCCTTTCTTGACCAACAGACCAAAAAATGTTCATTAGCTTCTTTTCATTCTGAGCCCTGTATCAATGCCCTCAACAGGGACCTGGGAATATAATTAAGTAAACAACAATCCACAAAGCACTGGGTGTGTAGTGAAGTGGGATATTCAGAGAAGAGCTCTTCATCATGGGTGCTGGGCCTACTGATTGACCAAGGGAATGATTTAAAGATAGACTAAAATACTGGTCCCTTGCATGGGGTGATATGGCCTCTGGAAATTAGAGTTTATTGGCCAGTTTTTTTCCAGTAGCTAAGGGCTCCATTTACTTCAGTGTACCCTGATATAAAGAACATTAGCAAACATTCATGAGAAAATTCTCAGCCAATATTCTAGTTGTAGTATGTGTGTACTCAACATAATCCTTGAATCTGTTCTGTGACTTGTGCCTGAGTCTTAATTCTAGCAAACATTGGTCATGGGCAGCTAGCTATAGATAACTTGGTACAAATGCATCATCATCATCACTGAGAAGTGTAGACTGGGGGCAGACCTCAGTACAGTGCTTACCTTACAAGCATGAGGACTTAAATTTGATTCCTAATACTCTTGTAAAAATGTCAGGCCGTGCCGGGCATGGTGGCGCACACCTTTAATCCCAGCACTCAGGAGGCAGAGGTAGGAGAGTTGCCATGAGTTCGAGGCCAGCCTGAGACTATATAGTGAGTTCCAGGTCAGCCTGGACTAGAGCGAGACCCTACCTGGAAAAAAAAAAAAAATGTCAGGCCAGGCTTGGTAAGTGCACGCCTTTAATCCCAACATTTGGGAGGCAGAGGTAGGAGAATTGCCATGAGTTCGAGGCCAGCCTGAGACTACATAGTGAATTCCAGGTCATCCTGGGCTAGAGTGACACCCTACTTTGAAAACAAAAACACAAACAAGCAAACAAACAAACAGCCAGGTGTAGGGGGCTTGAGAGATGGCTCAGTAGTTAAGGCATTTGCCTACAAAGCTTAATGACCTGGGTTCAATCTCCCAGTGTCCATGTGTGGTGGTTTGACTCAGGTGTCCCTCATAAACTTGTGAGTGCTGAGTACTTGATTCTCCAGCTGATGGCAATTTTGAAATTGGAACCTTGTTGGAGATGTGTTGTTGAGGGTGGGCTTATGGGTGTTAACAGCCAGCTTCCCCTTGCCAGTGTTTGGCACACTCTCCTGTTGCTGTTGGCCATCTGATGTTGGCCAGGAGGTGGTGTCCAGTTTCTGCTTATGCCATCATTTTCCCTGCCATCATGGAGCTTCCCATCAAGTCTATAAGCCCCCCCCCCCAAAAAAAAAACAACACAAAAAACACCTTTCCTCCCATCTGCTTGCTTTTGGTTGGGTTCTGTCTGCCAGCAACAAAAAAAGCTGACTGCAACACCACAGGAAGTCAGATGCACAGAGTGGCCCATGTTTGTTTGCAGCAGCAGCTGGAGGCTCTGAGGTGCCCATTCTCCCCCAACCCCAGTCTCCCTCTGCTTGCAAATAAATAAATAATGCCAGATGTGGTGGTGCACACCTGTAATCCCAGCACTGGAGTGGCAGAAACAGGAGGATCCACAGAGCTTATTGGACATACTGATTGGTGAGCTCCAGGACAAAAAGAGGTAGATGGTGTTCCTGAGTCGAATTGACACCTAAGGTTGTCTTCTGGCCTCCATATGCATGTGCACACTCATCCACATAAAATATTAACACACACGCATACCATGAACACAAAAAATTAATAAATGTATTGAGATGGCTTTTTTTTTTTTTTGGTTTTTCGAGGTAGGGTCTCACTCTAGTCCAGGCTGACCTGGAATTCACTGTGTAGTCTCAGGGTGGCCTTGAACTCAAGATGATCCTCCTACCTCTGCCTCCCAAGTGCTGAGATTAAAGGTGTGCACCACCACGCCTAGCGAGATGGCTTTCTTATATCTAAGTAATACTGTGTTGTAGTCACCTCCACGTTGCTGGGATGAACATCCAAACCAGACACAGTTCATAGGAGGAAGGGTTTATTTCAGTTTATAGATCCAAGGGAAGTTCCATAATGGCAGAAGAAGCTGGCTCCCTTTCACAGATCTAAGCAGAGAGACACCACCAAACAGCACCACAAGCAAGCACAAAGGGATGGCAAAGAGCGCAGAACTAGGCAGAGCTCAACCTTTAGGGAATCGGATCCGCCCCCAAACACACTACAGGGCCAAACCCCACTATCAACCCCCAGTGACACCTCCTCCAGCCAGGCAGCTGGAGACAAACTTTCGCCTGAGCTATGTGTAGTAGCACACACCTCTAATCCCGGCACTTGGGAGCAGGAGGTAGGAGAATCAACATGAGTTTGAGGCCACCCTGAGACTACATAGTGAATTCCAGGCCAGCCTGGGTTAGAGCAAGACTACCTCGAAAAACAAACAAAGTGGGGGGCTAGAGAGATTGCTCAGGTAAGGTACTTTCCTAAAAAAGCTAATGACATGGGTTTAATTCCCCAGTACCCATGTAAAATTCCATTGGCTGTTATCTGCAGGAACAGGAAGGGGTACTGGTAGGGTGCTCAAGTGCCAGCTAGACCTGGGATAAATAAATAATATTAAAAAAGAAAAGAAAAGCCGGGTGTGGTGGCACACACCTTTTTTTAAATTATTATCCATAATGAGATACATTTAATGAACCAATAATGAGTTGTTATCCCCAGTTCCCCAATGCCCTCTTCCCTATCCCCAATCAGATGGATATCCTCTGTGGGCAGTCTGGATCAGTTCATGGGGTAGGGGGTTATGGAAGCCTAGGAGTCAGCCCGGTTCCACCTGCCTTAGTATGATGTTACTGGGGGGGGGGGCGATGTCTCTGGGAGTTCTCCCCCACCATGGCTCTTACAATCTTTCTGCCCCCAAGCTCAGTTGGTGGCACATACCTTTAATCCCAGCACTTAGGAGGCAGAGGTAGGAGGATAGCTGTGAGTCTGAGGCCAGCATGGATCTATAGAGCAAGTTGTTCCAGGTCAGCCTGGGCTAGAGCAAAGCCAAAAATAAAACAAACAAAAAAAAAGATTTGACTGAGAATATTATGATGCCATGACAGTGAATCCAATAGCACAGGTGGCTCTGGACAAAGGGGTGATTTCACATCCGAGGGAGGATGGAGTGGGAGAATATAAAATTTAATCATAAACTGGGTGCAGTGGCGCATGCCTTTAATAACAGCACTGGAGAGGCAGAGGTCGGAGGAGCCTCAGCTAGAATTAGACCCTACTTGATTAAAAAAAATTATACGTCATCTCCCTGGTGGGCTCTGTGTGCAGCAGCGCTCTGGCCCTCATCATCCCACCCCTGCTGGAAATCACCACCTTCTCTTCTGAGGACATGAGCTGTGTCTCCGTCACAAAGGACATCCTGATCAGCATCCTGGGCCTCTTGGGGTGTATATTCGGGACCTATCAAGCCCTCTATGAACTGAGCCAACCTGCCAACCACTCCATAGGCAACTCTATGGGTGTCTTTGCATAACTAGCTATTTTGTTTTAATAGATCTTCCTCTCGTTGTGGGGGGAAAAGATATACTACTCAGAACAATACACAGTTTAAAACTCATGCATTTATTTCTAGAATTACTCATGTAGTGTTTTCAAGCTACACTTCACCATGAGTAACTGAAACCACTGTAAGCAAAAACCATAGTTAAGGGGGGCAGTGGGGGAGTTCTTCTGTACTGGAAGGAACATTTGCAAGTGTAGTCTGGTTCAAGGTGCTGATTTGGCCACGACTCTGATTCTTGTTTCTCACTTGACATAGGCTTCTATGACTGTCTATGACATTCCTGACTTGCTGGGAGGACGTGGGTGCTTAGGATCTGTGGTCTTCTCAGAATCTTTTTTGACATCTCAGATCTTGGTTAAAGAAAAGGGTAAGTAAATATAGTTTTGGAAAGCAAACCTTTAAACTTTTTTTTTGCAAAATAAACCATAAACTAAGGCAAAAGATGGATGAGTATATTTGAACATTTATGATAAGCAGATGGTATACTAACATCAATAGTTCCTACAAATCAGAAAAAGATACACTATTTAATGGTTACGTGGGCAGGAAATACAAATAGGCTGGTCACAGAAGTAGAAAAATAAGGGGGTAGAGATTTACATGTATGAAGATATGAAGCCTCAAAAATCAGGAGGGGCTAAAGAGATTGCTCAGTGGTTAAGGCTCCTGCCCATAAAGCAGAAGGACCTGAAAGCAGAAGGACCTGAGTTCAATTCCCCAGGACTCACATAAACCCAGATGCACTACGTGGTGCATGTGTCTGGAGTTTGTTTGCAGAGGCTGGAGGCCCTGGCACACCCATTTTCTCATATTCTCTCTCTCTCTCTCTCTCTCTCTCTCTCTCTCTCTCTCTCTCTCTCTCTCTCTCTCAAATAAATAAATATTTAAAATACACATATTAAAAAAATCAAGAGGAGGAAAGCTTTACCCCCACTCACCTCCCTCATGGCGGGAGCTCTTTGTAATTTCTCTTCTCTTAATCTAATAAAGTCTCTAAGCCTTAAAAAAAAATCAAGAGGAAGCCATAGAGGTTAAGGTTGCTTGTTCTAAAAGCCTGCAGACCTGGGTACAATATGTGGGCACTGGAGAATTGAACCCTGGTCATCAAACTTTAAAAGCAAGTGCCTTTAACTGCTGAGCTATCTCTACAGCCCCCCCCCCCTTTTTTTTTTTTTGAGACAGGATGTGTTGCTGGGAAGGCCAGTCTAGCTGGCCTGGGAACTTCAGAATTCTCCTGGCTCCACCTCCCATTGCCACAGGCATATTGGTATTACAGATGCATGTGCCACTGTGCATCTGGTTTTACATTTGGCTTCGTGTGGGTATTGGGGTTCAAACCATGCCTTTACTGATCGATCCATCTCCCCAGCCCCCAGCTGCTGCTTATCCAGCTGTGAAGCAGCTGGCCACCCCTCTGCTTTTGTAGCTCAACCTGCAACTAGGTGACTCTGCTACCTCTGCTGTCATTGCCACTTCCGTATCTCTGCTTCCACTTCCTTTGTGTTACCAGCTCACTCTGTAGAAGGCTTAATGCTACAACACTAGGGAAGACAGCATAGGAAGATGTCTCCCAGCCAGCTTACCAAGGGCCAAACAGCCTCCTTATAGAGCCAGAGAGGAGGGTTTGCACCAGTCACAACAAACCTTATGTACAAAAGGAGGTTTGGTTTGCACCAATCATAGTGTTGTCTTAGTACCAGTAACAGAACTCCCTCTTCTTAGGCCACCAGGGAAAGTAGTTTGTTTCTGACCTAGGTGCAAGTGATTGTAGGGCCATCTGGAGTTCATCAAGGCTATGATAGCAAATTCTGGTCCAAACTGAAATAATGCTCCTTCAGGAGCCATACCAACTGTTCATGATCATTATGTAGTTTTCTCAAGGCAGCTGTGTAATGTTCAAAACAGCTGGCATTGTTTGCCTACATGTCATTTGTCTGGCTGTTCGATAGTCCTTGTACTCAAGGCAGCCAGGGAGAGTCCAACATCTGTCAAGGAAGGAGTCATATTGTCCCATCCACCACCAACTTTGCTTACTTATAGAAAAATGAATCAGTAGCCGGGCATGGTGGCGCACGCCTTTAATCCCAGCACTCAGGAGGCAGAGGTAGGAGGATCACCATGAGTTCAAGGCCACCCTGAGACTACACAGTGAATTCCAGGTCAGCCTGGACTAGAGCGAGACTCTACCTCGAAAAACCAAAAAAAAAAAAAAGAAAGAAAGAAAGAAAGAAAGAAAGAAAGAAAGAAAGAAAGAAAGAAAAATGAATCAGAAGGAGTGCTGGAAGTAAGAACTTTATTATTTATGGTGGTGCATACTTCTCAGCACTCTGGAGGTAAAGGCAACAGGATTAACACAAATTCAAGGTCAGCCTCATTTATGTGTCAGGTTCCAGGCCAGCCAGAGCTACTTAGTGAAGCCTTGCCTCAAAAGATGGGGAAAGAAAGGGGGGAGGGGAGAGAAAGGGAGAAAGGGGGGAGGGGAGAGAAAGGGAGAAGAGAGGGAGGAAGAAAGGAATTTAGTGGTTAATACTAATAGTGATTTTAACAGATTTGAACATTTGGCTGCTCCAGGGAGAGGTAGTTCTGCTTCATCTCAGTACAAGGTGTGCTTTCAATATGTATGTCTGTAATAATTGTAGTTGGTACTTGATAAAAGTTAAAAGGTAGAAAGGCTATTTAAATGTGTGTTTTTATTTCTTTGTGTGTATATGTGTTATTTCTTCTGAAAATATTCAAGTTAATCACATGGAAAACCCTTATCCATCAGTTCATTCGTCTCCCTGTCCCCAGATGAAGAATAAGATGTGCCCTTGCTTCTAAACAGGGGAAAGACACTTACTTGTGGTCTGGGTAGGCCTGTAAGATGTGCTCAGGTGGTAGAGAATAACTAGCATGCTTTTTAATCTGTCTTCCTACAGGTGGCACTGTTACCCCAGAGACCAACTGCATAGTCCTGACAGCTGCCATTCCCAGATTCTGCTCTTGGCTGGTCAGTATCACCACAACCCAAAGTAGATGCAAACCTGGAAAGCTGGAGGCAAACATTCAAGGAGGAGCCTCTTCAAGAGGTCTCTGGTGGGCTGTCAGATATGAACTAGCTGTTGCTCAGAAAGAGGAGCATTATCTCAGCCCTATGGAATTATGAATTCTTTATCCCTCTCAAAAATCTTAGAAAAAATATTTTAAAAGGAGTTGTTAAACCATGCAGGAAAAGCATTATCACTCTCATAGTGCAAGTAAGAATATTGGATTTTAGACTAATATCCAGGGACTATAGTCTAAGACCCTACCAGGTTTCTGCCTATCGATAGTCATGCATGGCTTTCTTCTCTGATCAGCATGGTTGTTGCTGTTTTTTTCAGTGTCTTTCTCAATTTGTAGAAAAGCCCTTTTTACTTCAGTGACACTTGGTCTGAAACTCTAGTTTCTTGGATTTTTTTTTTTTTTTTGGTGGTTTTAGTATTTTAAGACAGGGTTTCAAGCAGCATGGCCTTGAACTTTCACTATGCAGCTGAAGATGACATTGAACTTTTGAATCTCCTGAACCCACCTTCCTAGGATTAAAGAAATGCACCACCATACCCAGCTTAGTTTCTTGGGACATAGAAGACTAGGACATGATAACACATGTCTGTGATCCTAACACTTGAGAAGTGGAGCCAGGAGAATCAGGAATTTATGCCTTGCCTCAGCTACAAAGCAAGTTTGAAACCAGCCTGGACTCCATGAGACCCTCTCTAAAACAAACAGAACAGAAAATTTAAAAATTAATAAATACTATAGATGAGCATGATAGCTCATACCTATAATCCCATCACTTGGAAGGCTGAGACAGGATGATTGTTACAAATTCAAGGCCAACCTGTGCTATATAGTGAGTTCCAAGGCAGCCTGGATTACGGAATAACACCCTTCCTCAAAAAAAAAAAGTTTATATTCTTTCTCTACAGTTATGATGTGGATAGTGAAAAACAGTCATTTTCTAACATGAATATATTTAAATAAGAATACTCAAAGTATTTTAGTATCTTCTCATCCCTAGAATAATTTTTATCTGAAGTGACACACATGTGTCAGAGGCTCTTACTTAGCTGGCCCAGAGCTCCAAACCTTGAGGACTAGCACCTGTCTCTTCTAGTGTGTCAGGGCCTGAGAGCAATGCACATGGTAAAGGGATTGCCCCAGAAGACCCAGCAGGATTCTACCCTTGATGGAGTAAATTGAAAATCTGCATTTCTGTTGGACACACACAGGTAGAAGACAATGAAGTAAGATTGTCTGAGAAAACCCAGCAAGCAGTGAGGGTAAGCAACCTTCTTGTTCCTAATGACAATATTATCAACATAAAGTGTAAGCAGTTTCTTTCTTCCTTTTCTTTGCCTCCCTCTTTTCTTTTTTTTAAAGATAGGATCTTACTCTAACCCAAACTGACCTGGAATTCAACTCTGTAGTCCCAGGCTGGCCTCAGACTCATGGTGATCTTCTTACTTCTGCTTCCCAAGTGCTGGGATTAAAGGTGTGTGCGCCACCATGCTTAGCATTAATTCTTTAAAAAAATATTTTACTTATTTGCAAATAGAGACAGAGAGAGTGAATAGACACACCAGGGCATCTAGCCACTGCATATGAACTGCACATGCATGTGCCACCTTGTGTATCTGGTTTTATGTCAGTACTGGAGAACCCAGGTCTTTAGACTTTACAGGCAAGCACCCTAACTGCTGAACTGTCTCTCCAGACACATTTTTTTTTTTTTGGAGGTAGGGTCTCACTCTAGCCCAGGCTGACCTGGAATTTACTCTGTAGTCTCAGGGTGGCCTTGAACTCATGGCGATCCTCCTACCTCTGCCTCCCGAGTGCTGGGATTAAAGGCGTGCACCACCACACCCAGCAAGTTTTTTTATTTTTTTTTATTTTTTTATTTTTTAAAATATTTTATTTATTCATTTTCAAGTAGAGAGAGAGAGCACATCAGGGCCACCACCTTATGGGTCTGGTTTATGTGGGTCCTGGGGAATTGAACCAGGGGCCTTAGACATAAGAAGCAAGTGCCTTAACCGCTGAGCCATCTCTCCAGCCCAAGTTTTTTTATTTTTTGAAGTAGGATCTCACTGTAGCCCAGGCTGACCTGGAATTCACTATGCAATCTCAGGGCATCCTCAAACTCACAGCAATCCTCCTACCTCTGCCTCCCACGTGCTGGGACTAAAGGCATGAGCCACCACACCCAGCACACACACAAAAAAATTTTTAAATCAGTATGCTTCTTTCAAGCCAAAGAGCCAGGCAATGCCAGAGACCATGAGTTGAGTATATCTAAGTCTGACAAAATGCACAAGAGTGGGCTGGAGAGATGGCTCAGCGGTTAAGGCACTTACTTCCAGTGCCTAAGGCCCCGGGTTCAATTCCCCAGGACCCACATAAGCCAGATGCACAAGGTGGTGGCCCTGGTTCTCATTCTCTCTCTCTCTCTCTCTCTCTCTCTCCTCTCTCTATCTATCTATCTCTGCTTGAAAATGAATAAATAAAATATTTTTTAAAATGCACAAGAGTTTTGGTTCTATTTATGCTATAAATCACCTGCTTTTTTGTTGATACTGTTGTTTTGTTTATAAAGGGAGAGGAGTGTTTGCTGGGCACTTTTCTAACTGGAGGAGAAGGAGCATATCTTTATTCCAGTAATCTACAGTGCTGGCCTGAGGAAGGTAAGCAGGTGTTACTTCTGTCCTTGGCTCTCTTTGGGTCCCTTGTATTTGCAGAAATCAGTGTGGATGTCGTGACTAAAAATACATCTGCTATTTGAAAAGACTTGTTGGTGTAGAAGTGTTTTCTTACAGCTTTTTTTCTTTGACCCACCCACTTTGAAGATGAGGAAACTTGCGCTGGTTTCACAAGCACAGGTTGGTCTCAGAACAACCTGGTCTCTTCTTGCCACCCGACGAGGTTTGTTCTCAGAAGGAACTAGAGCAGCAATGTTTCCAGAATCTATAGAATCTATAGACCTAGGGCTGGAGAGATGGCTCAGCGGTTAAGGCACTTGCCTCTAGTGCCTAAGGCCCCGGGTTCCATTCCCCAGTACCCACATATGCCAGACCCACAAGGTGGTGGTCCTGGTGCTCTCTCCCTCCCCCCTCTATCTCTATTTCTCTGCTTGAAAATGAATAAATAAAATATTTAATAAAAAAAGAATCTATAGACCTAAACAAAATGTGGATTAGTTTTCTACTACTATATAACAAATTTACCACTAATTTATTTTAAGACAACACCTATTATCTCAAAGTTGTGCAGGTAGGTTGGGTGTGGTGGCATATGCTTGTAATTCTAGCACTGAGGAGGCTATGGCAGGAGGATCTCAAGTTCAAGGTCAGTCTAGGCAACTTAGTGACATCCTATCTCCTAGCTTCAGAAGAGGGCTGAGGATATAGCTAGGTTGTAGAGTACCTACTTTGCAGGAACTGGGTTCGATCCCAGTACTGGGAGAGAGGCAGGAATCCAATCCAAGTGGACAAATTCTAATGCCTTTCCTAGGATTCAAGGCCTGGGAATTAGTCCCTGTGGCTCTTAACTCTGCCCTGGAGTTTTCTCTCTCTCTCTCCTCTCTTCTCTCTCTCTCTCTCTCTCTCTCTCTCTCTCTCTCTCTCTCTCTCTCTCTCTCTCTC